>VZQC01013045.1:3387364-3422698 GCA_009823505.1 Rhizomys pruinosus | reverse complement strand
GTTGTGGTTTCAAGCTCAGCCGGGTCTATATAGCGAGCTCCAAAAAAAAAAAAAAAAAAGCGCTGAACAAGCCAGCTGTATGGCATACATCTTTAATCCCAGCACTGGGGAGGCAGAGGCAGTGGACCTCTGTGAGATATAGGCCAGCCTGGTCTACATAGCAAATTCTAGGCCAGCCAGGAGGCCAGCCAGAGCTACATAGTAAGATAAGAGGGGGATGGGGAGAAACACTTCTGGATTATTTCAAAATGAAAGTTAAAAACTTCGAGGCAAATATGATCTAATGCAGATATTTAATCTCAGTGGTTGGTATATTAGTATTTTATGGGGTGTTTTATATGTTTCTTAGTTCAGAAATATTTCTTATATAAGGTTTAAAAATGAAGAGTTTAATCTTGCCATTAGGGTGTCAGGAGACTGGCTAAGGTTTGCTGTGGCCAGTGCCCTGTGTGGTGACCTGCCTCTGCAGGGGACAGTCCTGTTCTCTTCTCATATGCTCTTGGCACAGATGTGAGATACTTACTAGTACAGTCTCCTGAAAGTCCACTGAAGGGACATAAGGGTTAAGTACAAAATAGAAAGTGACGGGGCTGAAGAATTGGCTCAGCTGTGAGGGGCACAGTGTGTGTGTTGCTCTTGCAGAGGACCAGAGTTCAGTTCTAGCGCTGATGCCAAGCAGCTCACAACTGCCTGTAACTCCAGCTCTAGGGGATCTGACACCCTCTTCCGGCCTCCTCAGACACCCAAACACATAGTCATAGACCATACATACAAACATACAAACATACATACATACATACATACATACACAACTTAGAAAAACAAACCTGAAAGGTTTTTTATGTTGTGTATATATGTATATATATACATATATATATATATATGTTGTGTATATATGTAAAAAGGGTTGGAGAGATGGCTCAGCAGTTAAGAGCACTGGCTGCTCTTGCAGAGGATCTAGGTTCAGTTCCCAGCACCCATGTGAAGATACCAACCATCTGTAACTCCAGTTCTAGGGCATCTGACACCTTCTATCCACTACAGGCAGTGCACACACACAGTGCGCTTACGTTCATACAGGGAAAATGCTCGCATACATAACAAAAACCAAATAAATAAAAAAATTAGTGAAAATGTAAAAGGGATAGAAATAGAGATAGGGGCTGGAGGGATGGCCTAGCGGTTAAGAGCGCCGACCGCTCTTGCAGAGGACCCGGGTTCGATCCCCAGCACCCACATGGCGGCTGAGAACCGTCTGTGACTCCAGTTCCAGGAGAACTCCAGTTCCAGGGGAATCGAGACCCTCTTCTGACCTCCGCGGCATCGCACGACACGGGTGCGCAGACCTGCATGCAGACAATACATTCATACACATAAAAATAAATAAATAAATAAAATTAAAAAAAAAATTAAAAAAAAAAAAAGAAATAGAGATAAAGGGGGAGGGAGAGAAGAAGAAAAGAGAAGAAAGAAAATGAAAAGAGAAAGGGGATAGATGGAGAAAGAGAAATAAAAAAGAATGATAGAGAAAAGGGGAGGAACAAGAAAGGAAGGGAAGAAGGGAGAACAAGAAAGAGAGAAGCACCGAGCAAGTTACTCAGACTGAAGACGCCACATGGAGGGGACAAGCCACAGGTAGCTCCGGGAAGACGATGTGATTCCACGCTGACTAGCGGGATGTTCCCTGTCCCTTCTTTCCACTCAGCTTCCAGGTGGCTAATGGCCAGACACATACCTTGCAGGTACAGCTGGACACAGTTTCTCTGGGAAATCTGATCATGTCAAGAAAAGGTCACTAAAAGCATGTTACACACATGACAGAGAAATCTTATATGCTGCACAGACGCTCACACACAAACACAGCTCCCACCTAGACACTCATGTTAACATACACACATGGTCCTCTGATGGGTTCACGCCTGGATTAGCCCACCCAGGTAAGCCCACCATAAGTTGAAAACACTGTTAAGTAAAAAATGCATTATGGCTGGGGGTGTGGCTCAGTGGTAGAGCACCTGTCTAGAATCCCCCCCCCCACTTCCCCGTGAGGGGGTAGAGGTGTGGCTCAGTGGTAGAGAACTTGACTAGCAGATATGAGGTCCTGAGTTCAATCCTCATCACGGAAAAGCAGCAACAACAATAACAAAGAAAAAATAAAGCAATAGAGGAAGATCCAAGTTTCAGCCAGCTCGGCATTGACTGACTGGAAGGGTAAATGCCTAGCAATTGAGAAGACAGTAAGAAAACTGCAAAGTAGGAGAGAAGACACTGAACAACAGGCTCAGGCAATAAATAATTGTATTATAGGAGGCAGAGTGAGGCATGGAGATTCTGGAACATTCCAAACCTACATTGGGGAATATTTTGCCATTAAGAATATTAGGAGTTTTTTTGGTGTGGTAACCGTGAACCAAGATCCAAGAGGTGAAGACTCCCTGGGGGCCCCTGTAACACTTTAGCTGGAAGGTGTGAGGGTTTGAGCCATGGATTCCAGAGTTTATGGGCTCCTAAGAACATATGGGCACTTCATAAATGGGAGCTGATGGTGGATCAGTTAGCCAAGAGGGTACTCACACATACAAGAATCACAGAGTCGTGGCTGGAGAGATGGCTCAGTGGTTAAGAGCGCTGAATGCTCTTGCAGAGGACCCAGGTTTGATTCCCAGCACCCACATGGCAGCTAAGAAACTTCTTTAACTCCAGTCCCAGGGGAATCAGACGCCCTCTTCTGACCTCCGCAGCATTGCACAACACGGGTGCACCAACCTACATGCAGACAGTACACTTATACTTATAAAATAGTAAATAAAAATTAAAAAAAAACCCAACAATCACAGAGTTGTACATTCCTCGTGTCCACCCCACATATGATGGCTATGAGACTCCAGCTACCAGGTTCAAACCTCACTGTCACTCAGCCACAGCATCACTAGAGAAAAAACAAAAAACAAAAAACACCCTCAAGCCTGATCACAGGAGAGACACCCTTATGTCAGACCTCAGTTGAACTAGAACCACAGAATGTTGCTGTTAGATATCAAAACCTCCTTTGCCTCAAAATAAAGCCCAGGCAGGAATCTTTTTAATTAATTAATATTTTTTGTTTTTTGAGATACAGCCTCATGATATGCAGAGCAGCTTGGCCTTGATTATGTCTGATTCTCCTGCCTCTGCTTCCGTGGTGCTGGTAGTATTAAAGACATATGCCACCACATCTGCCAAGTTTATTTTTATTTTATGTGTATGAATGTTTTGCCTGTATGTATGTAAGTGCACCTGTGTCATGCAATGCCCTCAGAGGCCAAAAGAGGGCTTCTGAGCTCCTGGAAATGGAGTTGTGGATGGTTATTAGCTGCCATGTGGGTGCTGGGAACCAAACCCAGGTCCTCTGCAACAGCAGCCAGTGCTTTTAACCACTGAGTCATGTCTATAGCCCCAAGGAATCTTTTAATTAATTTATTCATTGATTTATTTTTCAAAAATTCCCTTTTAAGGTTTCTTTTTTAGGTGCATGTGTATGTGCCTGCAGGAGCTTTTGTCACCATGTGTGTGCGATTGCCTGAGGAGGCCAGAAGAGGGCATTGGGTGTCATCCTCCGTGCTGAGCATAGGCCAGGGGAGCAAGCCAGTAAGCAGCATTCATCCAGTAAGCAGCATTCCTCCATGGCCTGTGCTTCAGGGCCTGCCTTCAGGTTCCTGCCCTGAGTTCCTACCTTGGGCTCCCTAAGGGATGAACTGTGACCTGGGAAATGTAAGATGAATAAACCCTTTCCTCCCCAAGTTGGTATTGGTCAGAATGTTTTGTCACAGTGATTGAAGCAAACTAGAACATCTTCCAACACATTTCACCTATTCCTTTTCAAGGCAAGGTCTTCTCCCAACAAAAGCCTCTTAAGATGGAAGGGTTTACTTATTTTTTGTGGCTCACATTTGAGGGCACAGTCCATCCTGGTGGGAAGGCATGGCCGCAGACGTGTGAGGCAGCTGCTCACATGGCCTCCACAGTCAGGAAGCAGAGAGATGCATGCTGGTGCTCAGCTCTCTCTCTCTCTCTCTCTCTCTCTCTCTCTCTCTCTCTCTCTCTCTTCTCTTTCTCTCTCAAAATTTTTTTTATTTTTATGTGTTTCTGTGTATGTGTGTATGTGTGTGTGTGCCCATGTATGTACCTGTATGAGTGTGCTCAATAAGGCCACAAAACTACACAGATTCCCTGAAACGAGAGTCACAGGTGATTGTAAGCTGCAGTACATGGGTGCCTGAAACCAAACTCCAGTCCTCTCCAAGAACATCATGCAGGCTTTAATTACAAAGCCATCTCTCTAACCCCTGTTCATTTTGTGTGGAACGATTTCTTTTAGGCCTGGTGGATGACTTAGTAGGTAAAGCATGCTTGTTACTAAGCCTGAGAGCCTGAGTTCAATTTCTATTACTGAGTTCAATCTCCAATATCCGTATGGTAGAAGGAGAGAATTAATTCTCACAAGTTATCCTCTGACCTCAGACTCCACATGTGCAGTGTGGCACATGTGCACAGACATGCACACAAGCATACAGAGTAATAGACAAATCCATAAAGGCAACGTGTGGATGCAGTGCCCACAGAGGGCAGAAGAGGGTGTTAGATTCCCTGGAACTGGAGTTACAGGTGGCTGTGGGACTAGACTTGGGTGCTGGGAACTGAACTTCAATCCTCTGGAAAAGCAGCACTGAAGCCATCTCCCCTTTTTGTTCAGACCAGGAACCTTCACCCATAAAACATTTAGAGTGGGTCTTCCTGGAGCTGGAGAGATGGCTCGGTGGTTAAGACCCACTGACTACTGTAAGGAAAAAGGAAGCCATCTGTGGCTTCTTTTTCGCTAAATCACCTGCTTGTCCGTTTACACTGAAACCTGGCCTAAGGCAGGATTTGCCTGTGCGTTAGCAAGCCTGTGACATTTTGAGAGCAAAGGCATTGACAAGTACTCGTGATGTTATGGAACATGAGGCACAGGTCTGAAACCAGGCCCTGAGATATGATGTCACTCTGGGTATAAAAACAGAATGCTGGGCTGGAGGGATAGTGCAGCCATTAAAGGCTGAGGCTAAGAACTGCAAAAAACCTTTATCATGTATATTCATGTATCCTTTATAGAATTACCTGAATGTATCATTACAGTTTAGCTCAAATCCAAGTAGTCTTGAATTTCATCATTATTTGAATGAACAGTGCGATTTTAAAAAAAAAAAAAAAAAAAAAACAGAATGCTGTGGCTGGGAGTGGTGGCTCACGCCTTGAATCCCAGCACTTGGGAGGCAGAGGCAGGTGGATCTCTGTGAGTTCAAGGCCAGCCTGGTCTACACAGGAAGCTCCAAGCCAGCTGGGACTAAAGGGAGACCCTGTCTCAAAAAGACAAAAAAAAAAAAAAAAAAAAAAAGACAAAAAAAAAACCGAGAACGTTGTGAATAAAAAGACAGTCTTTCTTACCATCAGACAGGGACTCCCTGCCATTATTTTGCATGTGTACTCTTAGCCCATCAGGCTTGTGTAGTTGTGGACAGTGGGTTGGACAGCAGTCCAGCAGACCACCAACCTGGGAGGCTGGTGTGGGGCTGGAAGGAGACCTATCAGGTCAACAGCTGTGATGTGTGGTGAGTGCCCTGGTGGGAATTAGACTATAGAGCACCCATCAGGCAGCAGTCTTGCATTAGGCTGTAGGGTGCCAATCAGGCAGCAGCCTGGAGGATCTGGGAGTGCCGATAGGGCATTGCCTGGTGTAGATGTTAGATGAGACAGGTGGGAAGTGGAATGGTTGTCAGCCTTTGACCCCAGGGTTTAGGACAGCTGCTGGCGGCTGTCTTGCCTTTTCCCTGTAATCTACGTGTGTCAGAGTGACACCACAGGCTACTCTTGCAGAGGACATAGGTTTGGTTCCCAACACTCACATGGTGGTTAACAACCATCTGTACCTTCAGTTTCAGGGAATCCAATGCCCTCTTCTGGCCTCTGTAGGCATTGTGCACACATGGTGCACTTACATACATGCAGGCAAAACACACATATACACATATATATGTATGTATGTATTAATTAAATTTAGATGAAGGCTTCCTACCTCAATTAACCCAATCTAGAAATTCAGACATGCCCAGAGATTTATGTCCTAGGGAATACTAGATCCTCACGTGTTGTTAAACAGCATTAACCATCCTAAACATATTTAGTATCTGGAGAAACTAATGGTTTCCATTTCTTTGTCGACAAAGAAGTCCTTTCAATTGTCACCACCGTAGAGGTCAACCATTTTCAGGCCAGGCCCAGCTCAGCCCTGCTTCCCTCCTTACAGCCTACAGAGCCATCCCTGGCCTTGAAAGTTTCCTGTCAGCAGAGCCCCAGGAGGCCAGCTTGAAAGTCAAACCGGGGTTCCTCAGGAACAGCAGGGTGACTACTGACATCCTTTGCTGGGAGACTGAAACCTCTGGGCTGCAGGATTTACACCCAGCCTCCATTTTATAGGTTTGGAAATGGAGGCAGGGTAAACTGTAATAAGCCTGCCTCCCAACGCTTGGGTCTGTGAACAGATCCATAGATTCTGCCAATCTAGCAGAAACCACTAGATGAGACCCAGGTCTCAGTCAAGTGCTAGGGGTGTCATCAAGCTGGGGCTGGGAGTATAGCTCAGTGGTGGAGCACTTGCCTAGCATGACTGAGGTCCTCAGTTCAATTCCCAGGAGAGAGAGAGAGAGAGAGAGAGAGAGAGAGAGAGAGAGAGAACGAAAGAAGATAAGAGAATTTTTTGGGGGGTGGTCTTTTTGAGACAGGGTCTGCCTGTAGCCCAGCTGGCCTGGAATTTACTCTGTAGACCAGGTTGACCTTGAACTCACAGAGATCTGCCAGCCTCTTTCCCCTGGGTGCTGGGATTAAAGGTGTATGCCACCATGCCTAGCAAAAATATTTTTAATTTAACCTTATTTTATGTGTATGAGTATTTTACCTGCAAGTATGTAAGTGCACCATTTGCACAGCACCCGAAGAGGGTGTCAGATCCCCTGGAACTAGAGTTTCAGATGGTTGTGAGCTGCCATGTGGGTGCTGGGAACTGAACCCAGGTTCTCTGCAAGAGTCTTCTCTCAAGCCCCAATAAAACAAATTTTTTATGGGACCAGGCATGGCGGAGCACTCAGGAGGCAGAGTCAGGCAGATCTCTGCAAGTTCAAGGCTATCCTGGTATCATAGTGAGTCCCAGGCTAGCCAGGGACACAAAGTGAGATCCTGGAGACCCTGTCTCAATAAGAATAAATAAATAAAATTTAAAAAAACGGGGGCTAGAGAGATGGCTCAGCCATTAAGAGGACTGACTGCTCTTATAGAAGACCTGGGTTCGATTCTCAGCATCCACAACTACCAACTGCCCTTAACTCCAGTTCTAGGGGATCCAATACCCTCTTCTGACCTTCACAGCATTGCTCGACACGGATGGATGCACTCACATGTATGCAGGCAATTCACTCATACACATAAAATAAAAATAATAAAATATTTATTTATTTATTTTGGTCTTTTTGAGACAGGGTCTCCCTGTAGCCCCAGCTGTCCTGGAACTCGCTCTGTAGACCAGGCTAGCCTTGACCTCACAACCATCCACCTGCCTCTACCTCCCAAGTGCTAGGATTAAAGGCGTGCGCCACCATGCCTGGCTTTAAATAAAATATTTAAAAATAACAACAAAAACCACACGCACAAAACAAGCAAAGCCTCCTAGGGGCTGACACGTAAGGTTTCCTCTCCTTTCATCTCCACGTGGAAGGACACACATGTACAACCAAACACACAAGGAAGTGGGCAGGAATTATGATCCCCGCCCCCATCCCCACCCCTGTCTTGTTCAGCACATCTTGAAGACACAGAACCCTCGTTAAAGTTTTACAACCTAACCACGGAACATGCTACTTTGTCTCCTTAATTTATACCTGACCTTGTGTCTAGACATGACATCACAAGACAGTATGGCTCTTTCCCCCAAAGGTTTCCAGGCTTCCTGGTTCTGCGGGCTCATTTCCTATCGTTATAACCCTGCTGTAGGAAGCACGGGCCTCAGGGGCCCCAGGGGCCTCAGGCCCCAGGCAAGAGCAGCCCCTACACAGCCCTGCAGCCCTGCAGCTCCATTTCCAGAGGAGAAGCTGGGATTTACAATGGTCGCCTAGTTCCTGCCTCAAAACACAAGCTGTGTCCATGCCACCTGCTGCCTTCAGATTCCCTCGACAGCCTCCTTGTTCTGGGCAAAATGGCTGAACCCCACCTCATTCCCAAGACTCAGAGCTGGTCTGCACTTCCCCCGGAGATGCCAGTTCTTCTGCAAGACAGGTCACTAGCTCTGGCCTTGGCCCAGAGATTCTTAATGCCCTACACATGCTTGTAGAGGCCTGTACAACTAGGAAACCCCTCTTCTGGGCCCCCAGTACCCAGGGAATTTGTACTAAAATTCACCCTTCATAAGGAAATCCAGATATGGTCTATCTATCTATCTATCTATCTATCTATTTATCTATCATCTATCTATCTATATCTAAATTTATCTCTCTCACACACATATACTCTGGAACACAATCAAGGCTTTAGAATCAATGTTAGCCTCAAGCATCCATATTCTGAAAGGGAAAGACCCAAAAGTCAGTGTACATAGCTGGGTATGGTGGTACACACCTGTGGTACCAACACTCAGGAGGTGGAGGTAGAGGTAGAGGTAGGAGGATAGTGAGTTTGAGGTCAGCCTAGGATGTGTAAGACTCTGTCTGGAACAAAACAAAATAAAACCAAGCCAGGTGTGGTGGTGGACACCTTTAATTCCAGCACTTGGAAGGCAGAGGCAGGTGTGTGAGGCCAGCCTGGTCTACATAGTGAGTTCCAGGCTAGCTAGGGTTGTAGGGAGACCCTGTCTCAAAACAAAACAAAACAAAACAAAACAAAACAAAACAAAACAAAACAAACCAACAACAAACAGTCTGGGATATCACTCAGTTACTAGAGCACGTGCCTAGTGTGATGGTTAATCCTGGATGTCAACTTGACTGGACTAAGGAACAAATAAGAGAAAAAGGATCTTCAGATTGGAATACCTCAGCCCAGATGGCCCACCCCAAATGTGGGCGTTACCTTCTGCTGGCAGGCAGCATTAAAGGCCATGGCAGAGGGAGCTGGTCCCTTTTTTCCTGCAGCTTGCCTCTCTCTCACTGGTGAGTTTGTCTTGCTGCTGTGATCAACCCTATGGATCCCAGCGTGTACTGAGACCAGCAGATCTCCTGGAATCCATCGGGCCTTCAGCACCAGATTGGGACTACTGAGACATTCAGCCTTGTGGACTGAGCAGTTCCCTGGATTCTCAGCCTCTCCAGTGTGGTGCGGCTACTGTTGGACTCCTTGAACTCTGTCACATGAGCAAATCAATAAATTGTATATAGCTATATATTCGTCCTGTTGCTTCTGTTTCTTTAGAGAACCCTGACTAATACAGATTTTGGTACCAGAAGTGGTTCTAGAGAAACAGAATTGAAAGGATGAATTCCTTTAGTGGGCTTGGTAGTTTCTGGAGCCAGCTCTCCAACCCAATGAAGCCTAGAGTTACTGAAGGCTCTCCTGGTGGCATGAAGAGGAATGATAATCCTTGGTGCAGACTATTTGATCTAATTATGAAGATAGATCCATTTGACTCACCTAACTCACCTCTTGTGAGAAGCAAGGAATTTAGAGACTCTATATATAAAATGTTTGAGAAATTTTGGAAAAATAAGGGAAATAACGATGTTGCCTGGGTTGCTCGAGCATCCCCCTCCTGTTTTGTCTGGATTAAGTGTTAGAGGAAAATAAGGAGCGCAGTGATAGAATTAAGCAGCTCCAGATTCGAAACAACAGTGTATAAGTTTCCAAGTGGCTCTGGAAGAGAATCTTCTCTCCGGCAGCCAAAGAGCTAAAGTGGCAGAAATCAAGCTGGAGCCCTTAAAATACGTTTGGCTGATTTACAAAACAAATTTAATTCCCAGCCATGAAGAGGGTCAGCAGTCAAAGTGAGAGAGAGCACTGGTGGGGAAAGGGTGGAACCCTGAAATTTGGGATGGAGATGTGTGGGAGAGGCCACGATGATGAGGATTTGAACCCTCAGATTCTGAGAGATTTTCTTTATCTGAGGATTAATCTCCCCACCCTCAGCAGAGAATCCACACCCTGCAGATCCTCCTCCCCACCCTTGCCTGAGGAAACTAATCTCCTCCTCCCAGTGGGAGCTAAATGTCCCTCAGGGCCCAACAAATTTTGCCTCTAGACCTATAACCAAACTGAAGTCTAAGCAAGCCCCTCAAAGGGAGATAGAAAGTGTGATCCACGTGAGGAGGTGCGCTACACCACTAAGGAAATTAATGAGGGCCAGGGTCGTGGTGGCGCACGCCTTTTAAAATCCGAGCACTTGGGAGCAGAGGCAGGCGGACTTTGTGAGTTAGGCCACCCTGGTCCTACAGAGTGAGTTCAGGTCAGCTGGGACTACAGGGAGACCCTGTCTCGAAAAGACCAAAAAAAAAAAAGAAGTTAATGAGGGCTGGAGAGATGGGACTAGCGGTTAAGAGCGACCGCCACTCTTGCAGAGACCCCGGGTTCGATCCCCAGCACCCAACATGGCGGCCAAGACAACATCTGAAACCAATTCCAGAGAACTCCAGTTCCAGGGGATCCGAGACCCTCTTCTGAACCTCCATGGCATTGCACGACATGGGTGCACAGACCGTCATGCCGACGTACATTCATACACATACAAAATAAATAAAATTAATAAAAAATTAAAAAAAAGAAGTTTAATGGAGTTTGCCGATTCATTCCAGCAGAAGGCTAAGGAATATGTGTGGGAATGGATTGTAAGGGTGTGTGGATAATGGTGGAAGGAATATAAGATTGGATCATACTGAGTTTATTGATATAAGCCCACGGAGTAGAGATTCTAAGGTTTAACTGGAAGCTCGAGCAGTTAAAAAGGTGTTAAAGTTTATTTGAATGGTTGGCTGATGTAATTATTAAAACATGGCCTAAAACAGTGAGTTTGAGATGCCTGATATTCCTTGGCTTAGTAGTGATGAAGGGATTGTGAAGGTCAGGCAGATGGGCATCCTCGGTGGGGGGCGTAGTGTAAAACCACATCTCCACAATGTGAGGACCCAGAGGACATGCTTTCACTGATTTTATAAGATGGAAAGTACTGAGAGAGACACCAGAACTTTCGAAGAGCTTTGGTTGTTTGCTCATATTTCTTATGCCAGATCTTACAGTTTGAGAAGTTGTGGCTCGCTTGCATAAATTAAATGTACGGGTAATAGGTTTAACAGGACCTCAGGGTAGGCGTCAGGTGGCAGCACTGAAAGCCGAAGGCCAGATGAGCATAATTATCGTAGTTTCAATCATAATGGGTGGCAAAGCAAAACAATGCCTATAATGGCATAACCCAAAATGATCTTTGGAACTGGCTAAATAATCATGGTGGATTTTCGCAGGAACCAAATACATAAGAAGCCTACTAAGTTGTTATTTGATCTGTATAAGCAGAAAAGGTCTAGAACAAATGACAGGAAGTCAACATTGGGTTTCAGCACTAGCGAATCCCATCCAGTTAAACAGTTTCCAGACTTGACAGTTCACAGACCCATAACCCCTTGAATGAAGGGGTGGCCGGGGTCTGATGAGGAAGGACCTTGACACAATACCAAAGATTTATGCTCTTTGCCTTCCTCCTGTCCTTCTCCAGAGGGATCTGAGGCCTTATACTAGGGTAACTGTACACTGGGGGCAGGCCTTAGTGAGTTATAACAAGCCTCATGTGTCTCCGGCTCTCTCTCTCTCTCTCTCTCGCTGCTTTCTGTGCTCTTTTCAAGATGTGACCCTCGGCCTGCTGCTCCAACCCCACAGTAGTAGGAGGAGTGATTGATCCAGACTACCAGGGGGAAATTGGACTTTTTCTCCACAGTGGGGGCAAGGAAGATTATGTCTGGATGGCAGGAGATGCCTTCTGGTAGGATGCCTTCTGGTGCTACCATGTCCTATGATTAAAGGGTCAATGGGAAACTCCAACACCCAAACCAGACAGGACAATAAATGGCCCAGACCCGTCAGGGATGAAGGTATGTGCGGGTCAATTCTCCAGGGAAAGAGCCAAGTTTGCAGAGGTGCTTGCGGATGGATAGGGAGAGGAAATACAGATGGGTAGTCGAAGAAGGTAGTCATAAATAAATATCAGCTGAGGCCAAAGGACGTTCGCCACGAGCTGCAGAAATGTGGATTATAGTAGATATTAACGTTTGTCCTATTTGGTTAAGAATGTGCCGGGTCATATATACACGTATATTAAGCAGATACTTGTGTTGTTCCCTTTTGAATGTGCAACTGAGATAAGTGTTAAGTGTTGTCATATTTAGGTTATTAGATACTGAAGGACTAAGTGCTCCTCAAGGACATTACCACCTACTCTAAGATATAATGCTTTGCTATTGCACATGAGACACTTATAACATGTTACGTGGAATTATGACCTTGCCATTGTTTGAAATTGACATTTAAGTAAAACATAAGGAGAGGCTATTTATTGGGTGTCAAATTGACAAGGGGTGGACCTGTGATGGTTAATCCTGGGTGTCAACTTGACTGGACTAAGGAACAAATAAGAGAAAAAGGATCTTCAGATTGGAATACCTCAACCCAGATGGCCCACCCCAAATGTGGGCATTACCTTCTGCTGGCAGGCAGTATTAAAGGCCATGGCAGAGGGAGCTGGTCCCTTTTTTCCTGCGGCTTGCCTCTCTCTCACTGGTGAGTTTGTCTTGCTGCTGTGATCAACCCTACGGATCCCAGCGTGTACTGAGACCAGCAGATCTCCTGGAATCCATTGGGCCTTCAGCACCAGATTGGGACTACTGAGACATCCAGCCTTGTGGACTGAGCAGTTCCCTGGATTCTCAGTCTCTCCAGTGTGGTGCGGCTACTGTTGGACTCCTTGAACTCTGTCACATGAGCAAATCAATAAATTGTATATAGCTATATATTCATCCTGTTGCTTCTGTTTCTTTAGAGAACCCTGACTAATACACCTAGTTTGCATGAAGCCCGGGGTTTGAATCTCAGCTCTGCATCAGCTGGGCATGGTGGTGCATGCCTGCCATCCCAAGCACGTGCAAGGCTGAGGGAGGAGGATCAGGAGTTCATGGTCATCCTCAGATATACAGTGAGTTTGAGGCTACACTAGGCCACAGGAGAGTCTCTTTTGGCCTCCACCAGCATTGCATACAACTTGTGTACTTGTATACATGAACACAAAGTACACAGATACTCCGATATATAAAATAAAAATAAAGAGAGAGAGAGAGAGAGAGAGAGAGAGAGAGAGAGAGAGAGAGAGAGAATTCTTTCACCCAGGCTTGTAGACCAGGTACATACATTTTCATGCAGGAAGTTATGGCTCTGAGCCCCTGAGGGGACCTGTGTGGGCTCCCCAGGCTGTCCAGCCTCTGCATAAATCTCACTTGTGATGTCACTTCCACAGTTGTTGGCTGGGGGCAGGGACTCAAGTGTTCCTTCATATCAGGAGTTTGGTGGCATTGAGAAATGCCAGGATGCAGAACACACAGCTCTTTCAGCTGAAGCTCATCTCTAAAACCCGCCCATGCGGATACAGCACCCCTGAGTTGTTCAGTTCCCAGCAGAGTTCAGAATTGACCTTCCAACTCTAACCTTTGTGTCCCCTGAGGCCACATGCATAAAGGTCCCCAGAAAATAGTATGGTGAGTTGTTGATTAGACAACTCTGGAGACCCTGGCAAAAGAAGAAAGGAAGAAAGAAAGAAAGAAAGAAAGAAAGAAAGAAAGAAAGAAAGAAAGAAAGAAAGAAAGAAAGAAAAAGAACTAAGAGGAAAAAGTTGGGTGTTAAAATTTTGAGGGCTCAGGCTGCTGCTTGGTTGTAGAGAGCTTGTCTAGGAGGCAGAAAGCACCGGGCTCCTTCCCTAGCACCTAAATCACATAAAACATATGAATACATGCCTGTAATCAGGACACGAAAGGATCAAGAAGTTCAGGATCTTCTTCAGCTATAAAGCAAAATTGAGATGCATGAGACCCTGTGTCAAAAAGAAAAATGTCAGGGGCTGGGAAGATGGTACAGCAGCTAAGAGCACTGGCTGCTCTTGCAGAGGCCTGGGGTTTGGTTCCCAGCACCCACATGGCAGATAACAACCATCTGTAACTCCAGTTCCAGGGGATTGGATGCCCTCTTTTGGCCTCTGTGAGCATTGCAGGGATGGGTGCATTTATCTAAAGTTTCAAAAATACATTGTTAAAAAAATACATTATGTGAAATTTGCAAAGAAACAATAAAAATATTATTTAAATCAAAAAGAAAAGGAGCCTGGCATGGTGACCCAGGCCTTTAATCCCAGCACTCAAGAGGCAGAGGCAGGAAGACTGCAAGACTGAGGCTAGCTCAGTCTACATAGTGAGTTCTGGGCCAGCTGTAGCTACAAAGAGACCCTGTTCAAAGTAAGTAAGTAAATAAATAAATAAAAATTTAAAAAGAAAAGGCAAACTCCCTAAAGCTATGTGTGGTGACACACACAGGCCTGTAACACCAGCACTTATGAGCTGGAGGCAGGAGGATTTCTAATTTGAGGCCAGCCTGGGTGAAAAAAGAGACCCTGTCTCAAAAATAAAATATCGACTACAACACAATACTCTACTTCCACTACCATAAATATCTTACTAAACACAGGCTGATTTTATTTTATTTTATTTTATTTTATTATTATTTTGTTGTTGTTGTTGTTTTTCAAGACAGGGTCTCCCTGTAGCCCCAGCTGTCCTGGAACTCACTCTGTTGACCAGGATGGCCTTGAACTCACAAAGATCCGCCTGCCTCTGCCTCCTGAGTGCTAGGATTAAAGGCGTGCGTCACCTCACCCGGCTTTTTTTTTTTTTTTTTTTAGTTTTTTACATGGGCTGATTTTAAATCACCCCAGAAATTCTGAGAAGTGGAGGTGGCTCTAGAGGTGATAATGTGCCCGATCCCTAAAGTCATCCCTAGGACACACCTGTCCTACTGGGAGCCTCTACCCTGGAGAGACATGGGATGTTTCCCTAAGGACACATTCACACTGGCTGGCTGGGGAAATTATACACATAGCTATTACTTGTCCCATGTGAAAGGCCCAAGGATGAGAGAACAGCCTTGAGGATGGATGTGTGGGCGGAGCAGCAGCTCGTGCTTCATGAGCCAAGCAGGGTCTTCCCAGAAAAAGCCAGGCAGGTGGCACACACAGGTGTTTAGGATGTGATGAAAGATGCTTATCTGACTCCAGGACTCTCTAACGCCTGGAACAGCTCCAGGTAAAGATAGGACCATGAGGCTCAGGCTTTCCTCAGCCAAGCCACGGTGTCTGATGAGTGAAAGCGGATGCCTAAGGCCAGGGAGCCTCAGCACCCCACATAGCCACCCATCCCACCCAGGCCCAAGGTCTTCCCAAGATGCCATGAAAGAGGGAGGTGTAAGCTGGGCATGGTGGCGCACGCCTTTAATCCTAGCACTTGGGAGGCAGAGGCAGGCAGATCTTTGTGAGTTCAAGGCCAGCCTGGTCTACTCTCTAGAGTGAGTTCCAGGACAGCTGTGGCTACAGGGAGACCCTGTCTTGAAAAGACAAAAAATAAAAAAGACACGCTCTTACCTTGAAGCACTGTCTGGCCTGGAACTTGCTATGTAGACCAGGCTGTCCTGGAACTCACAGAGATCCTCCTGCCTCTGCCTCCCAATGCTGGGATTAAAGGCTTATACCATCATGCCCAGTCCCACCCAGGATACTCTTACCTCAGTCTCCCATAGCTAGTCACTATTTCTCCCACCCTACCTCATCCCAGTGCCAGGCATCAGGCTGCTAGACTGGGTCCCTCAGTTGAGTCATCACCTCCATTGAATTGGCCTGTGGTCATGTCTGTGAGGCCTTTTTAAATTGCTAATTGATCTGGGAGGACCCAGCCCACTAGGTTGCATAAGAAATATATCTCAGTGATTAAGAGCACTGGCTGCTCTTGGGAAGGACTTGGGTTTGGTTCCCAGCATCTACATGGTGGCTAACAACCATCTGAAACTCAAGTCCCAGGGGACCTGATGCCCTCTTCTGGCCTCCATGGGCATCACACAACATGGGTGCATTTACATACACATAAGCAAAATACTCATATACATACACATAAAAAGAAATAAAAATGTTGAAAGAAAGAAAAGAAATAAAGAAAGGCTAAGCACAAGCCAAGAACAAGCCAGTGAGCTGCGTTCCTCCATGGTCACTGCTTCAGCTCCTGTCTCCAACTTCCTGCCCTGGGCTCCTGCCCTGCCATCCCTCGGTGATGAACTATAAGCTGTAAGGTTAATGAACTCTTCCCCAAGTTGCTTCTGATCAGAGTGTTTTTGTTGGTGGAGGACTTTTTTTTAAATATTTTTTTAATTAATTTTATTATTTATTTCTGTATGTGTGAATGTACTGTCTGCGTGCAAGTTTGTGCACCCGTGTCGTGCAATGCCGCGGAGGTCAGAAGAGGGCGTCGGATTCCCCTGGAACTGGAGTTCTCCTGGAATTGGAGTTTCAGACGGTTCTCAACCACCATGTGGGTGCTGGGGATCGAACCCGGGTCCTCTGCAAGAGCAGTCGGCGCTCTTAACCGCTAGGCCATCTCTCCAGCCCCTGGTGGAGGACTTTTAATCATCTTGAGACCTGTGAGCAATAATTTCTTCTCCCAAATGAATTCAGTTCTCTGTGTTGTCACCCAGTTGGCTCCAGAAATGAAAATCCCACAGACATAAATGAGACAGTAAGCCAGAGGCTGAGCCCCGGGGGCTGGGGAAGAAGCTGAGTCAGGGAAGGAGGGAAACTCCTGCAAAAGGCAAAGGGAGCCAGAGAAGGCAGAAAAGGGTGATGGAGGGGCTGGAGAGATGGCCTAGTGGTTAAGAGCACTGACTGCTCTTGCAGAGGACCCGGGTTCGATCCCCAGCACCCACGTGGCGGCTGAGAACCGTGTGTAACTCCAATTCCAGGAGAACTTCAGTTCCAGGGGAATCCGAGACCCTCTTCTGACCTCCGCGGCATTGCACTACATGGGTGCACAAACTTGCATGCAGACAGTACATTCATATAAATAAATAAATAAATAGATAAATAAATAAATAAATAAATAAAAAATTTTAAAAAGGGTGATGGAGATTGAATCACATTGCTGTAGTTTTGGTTTGAGGAACTAGGACTACAGCCCGAGACCTGGAGCAAATTATCACGCTGGAGGAGCCTAAGCAGGTGCTCTGCCATTGAGCCGTGCTGCAGCCCCTCAACGCAGGTGCTCTGCCATTGAGCCGTGCTGCAGCCCCTCAACGGGGGATTTGATTCTTCTCTCGAGGTGGGAAAGAACTAGAGGAAAAGCAACATATTTTTGTTGTTACTGTTTAGAAGTGAGGTGATAACCAAGAAATGGGACCAGCCCGGGCATGTGAACAAACCCCACAGATCTCTACCTCCTGCGGGTCCCACATCATCCCAGACGCATAGTTGGTGACATGCTTTCCTGGCACTGGGATTCTGCACTCACTCTTCTGGGTGTCACCCCATCTGGGAGCTTTCCAGCTTCCCCCTTCATCAAAGAACACCATCACCCAGCACAGTACCTGGAGCCCCCCAAATACTGTGGTTCATTTAAAAAACAGCTACTTGCTCATCTCTAGAGTTAAAGACAGGAATGGAAGCTGAGCCTTGGAAACCTCTTCAGGTTCACTGGAAACAATTTCCCATAGAACGCTGAGCTCCGCAGATCGGCAGGGATGGCCTCGACTCCTCCTGGGAGAACTTTTGTCTTTGAACCCTCCGCCATTCAAAACACAAACAGGCTCATACACAGAGCTGGAGCTGGGTGAAAGGGCAGCCCCAACTTGGACTCAAATCAAACAGATCCATGCACTAACTAAACCCCCTCTGCCCTAGGCCTGCCTTTGCCCCTCTGGGAGCCCAGGGGATTCATTTCCTGTCCAGGCTAGATTTATTTCCAGATGGAAACAAAGAAAGGAAAAAGAGAAAAGTTCCTGACTTCAGTTGAACTAATCTCCTGTTGGTTGTGTGCCTTAACTTTGTGGGAAATCACTAAAACATGTATTAACTACTTTTCTTTAAAAAATATTTTATTTGGGGGCCAGAGAGATGGCCTAGCGGTTAAGAGCACCGACCGCTCTTACAGAGGACCCGGGTTCGATCCCCAGCACCCACATGGTGGCTGAGAGCCAGCTATAACTCCAATTCCAGGAGAACTCCAGTTCCAGGGGAATCCGACACCCTCTTCTGACCTCCGAGGCATTGCACAACACTGGTGCACAAACCTACATGCAGAGAGTACATTCAAATAAATAAATAAATAACCTGTCTTTTTTTTTTATTTATTTGGGGATGGAGAGATGGCCTAGCAGTTAAGAGCACTGACTACTCTTGCAGAAGACCTGGGTTCGATCCCCAGCACCCACACAGCAGCTGTGAGCCATCTTTAACTCCAGTTCCAGGGGAATCCGACACCCTCTCCTGAACTCTGCAGCATTGCACGACATGGGTGCACAAACCTACATGCAGACAGTACACTCATACACATAAAAAAATTAAAAATTTTTAAAAAATATTTTATTTTAATTTAATGAGCATTTTACCTGTGTTTATGTAAGTGCACCTCTCCAAGCAATGCCCACAGAGGCCAGAAGAGGGCATTGCTGTGACAAAACACCCAACGACAAGCAACTTAAAGGAAAGAAGAACTGTCTGGCTCATGGTTTTAGGGGACACAGTCCATGGTGGTGGGGGAGGCCTGGCAGTAGACAGGTCCATGGTGGTAAGCATGTGCAGCTACAGCCCTTTACCTCCTCCTATCTTGGAGAAACAAGAATCAGAGAGCAAACAGGGACAGGGCTATAAAACCTTGTTGTGCAGAACTTCCCTTCAAGCCAAGCACCACCATATTCATAAGACCAGCTGCACCTGCTTGCAAGAGAGCCTCACAGCTGAGCTTGTTGACTACGGATGGTCCCTCCCAGAAGAAGGGAGTGGGGGATCACAGGACCCTCACCTGAAGGTCCAGCCAGTCCTCCAAGTCATTTGTATGCACTTCTGCCCTAACTGCACTTTGCCTCTGGGTCTTAGGGAGTGAGGAGATGGAGTACGTAGCCTGGAAAAGACTAGCAGAAGGGAGCGTATCTACACAGCCTTGGGGAGCCATTACCCGTGCTGGGCAAAGGCCTCCCAGTGCAGCTGCTCTGGGGCCCCCCATGCTCCTGCTCCTAACCCCTCACCCACACTCTGTAAGTAAGCCCAGCACACTCAATGGTCTCCCAGGGTAGACTCTGGTGGACTTTAACTTTGGCTCTCACAGCCCACCCCCAGTGACCCACTCTCTTCAGCGGGGCTCCAAAATCTCCCCCAAACAGCCCCACCAGGTGGGAACTATTAGGTTATAAAAAGGGTTCAGCACTATAATATTAGGTGATATTATTTATTTATTTATATGAATGTACTGTCTGCATGTAGGTTTGTGCACCGTGTTGTGTAATGCTGCGGAGGTCAGAAGAGGGTGTTGGATTCCCCTGGAACTGGAGTTCTCCTGGAATTGGAGTTACAGACGGTTCTCAGCCACCATGCGGGTGCTGGAGATCGAACCCAGGTCCTCTGCAAAAGCAGTTGGAGCTCTTAACCACTAGGCCATCTCTCCAGCCCCAATATTAGGTTATAAAAAGGGACGCACACCCCCAGCCCCCAGATAAAAAGGCACATGAGGCTTAAGTCACACCAGGAACATGATTTACTTCCATGTGAGATTATCAGCAAGGGACACCTGCAGACACGTGCTGGAACAGAGCAACATGGCAGGGAGAGAGAGATGGTGCTTGGGGCTACTTATAGCCATGGGGCGGGGCCTCAGGTACAGAAGGAGCGGTCAGAAGATTGACAGCCTCTGGAGGAAGTAGGCGTTGGTGTGCTTTGGGATTCTGGGAAGCCCAGACCTAACAGGAACCATGTGTTCAAGCACATGAGCCAGTGGGACACAGTTCATAATCAAACCACAGCTAACATCCAGGCAAAATGGGATGTGACCTCTAAATTGTTATGCACAATGTCACCTCAGGTACTGTAGGAAGGACCCAGTCCAGAGTTCAGCTGAGGAATTTGTGGTGGTGTAGGAATAAAACTTTGTCTGGCTTGAGGTAGGGCCTGCAAATTCTGTCCCGGGGCTTCCGTGAGTTATCTGATATCTCTGTGGGCATTTAAGTTACATCTGTGAGTTATCTGTGAGGTTGGGATATTGCAGTATTTCCTGCCTCGCCTATCTCCGCAAAGTTCCAG
Organism: Rhizomys pruinosus; assembly: GCA_009823505.1. Taxonomy (NCBI): domain Eukaryota; kingdom Metazoa; phylum Chordata; class Mammalia; order Rodentia; family Spalacidae; genus Rhizomys; species Rhizomys pruinosus. The sequence goes on along the minus strand of VZQC01013045.1, from coordinate 3,402,300 downwards.
ACCTTGATGGCCTCATCCTTCGAGATATTGAGCAAAATGTCACCCCTTTAGTTTACTGCTTACACAAACAGGAGCTCTGCCCCCCCTCTCTGTAGAAGCCACGATGAGTCACCCTTCCCTTCCTCTCACTCACACCCTCCTGCCCCCCACTTCCTCGCCCAGAGCACAGTAGCTTTTAGTATATAAATACACTGCTAGCATGAATAAAACTGAATCATTTTTCCTCCAGCCTCTCTCCTTGAGTCCATTTCCTTTCTCTCCGGTGACTTCTCACGGTTCCCTCTGTCTAATGTTTGTTAGGGGCTGGAGAGATGGCCTAGCAGTTAAGAACGCCAACTGCTCTTGCAGAGGACCCGGGTTCGATCCCCAGCACCCACATGGTGCCTGAGAATCATCTTTAATTACAGTTCCAGGAGAATCTGAAGCCTTCTTCTGACCTCCATGGCATTGCACGACACGGGTGCACAAACTTACATGCAGACTGTACATTCATACACAGAGAGGTGCACTTACATACACAAAGGTAAAATGCTCATTAAATTAAAATATTTTTTAAAAATTTTTAATTTTTTTATGTGTATGAGTGTACTGTCTGCATGTAGGTTTGTGCACCCGTGTCGTGCAATGCTGCAGAGTTCAGAACAGGGGAAAGGGTAGCACTCATCCACTGCTGGCGGGAATGTAAACTCATACAGCCACTATGGAAAGCAGTGTGGAGAACCCTTGGAAGTCTCAAAATGAGCCTACCACCTGACCCAGTCATACCACTCCTGGGTATATACCCACAAGACTCATCCTACTACAGAGATACATGCACAGCCGTGTTTATTGCAGCTCTTTTCACAATAGCAAAGAGCTGGAACCAACCCAAGTTTCCCTCAACCAACGAGTGGATAGAGAAAATGTGGAACATCTACACAATGGAGTTCTATGCAGTGGAAAAGAAAATAACATCATGAAATTTGCAGGTAAATGGATAGAACTAGAAGATATTATGTTAAGTGAAGTAACACAGTCCCAGAAAAACAAAATGACGAATGGTATCCCTCATCTGTGGATGCTAGCACCAAGTACCTAGTTGTAAGGCAAACTGACCAACATTAATGTTATATTCCTCATTATCTGAAAGCAACTTTGCTCTTATAATGTGAATCCCTTAACATATTCTAGAATTAACCTATCATTTATTTTCAGACTTTGGAATTTGGGTATATTAGTGGAGGGTATATATGCATATTTTAGAGTAATATAAAATCAAAATGGAAAAATGTGAAACCTGAAATATGATTTGGAAATAACATACAGTTTGTTTTCAGACAACATAATTTTAGTATAGGTGAGACATATATACATATTAGAAAATATATACATGCATACATTGAAGCAATACAAGATGGAGGGAACAACAACAACAAAAGAATCGGGACAAAAAAAAAAACCCAGCTGAAACAGTGAAGTTCTCCCCCAAACAATAATCCTCTGGTTTGAAAAGAAAGACTCAGAAAAAGAAGCAAGACATGTATGGCAGAATGCATGAACTCAGGTGGGGTAGGGGGCATGGAAAGGGAAATGAGTCTAAATTGGACTGACAAATGATATAGGGAAGATTTTAATAATAATTAAATATATAAATGTTAAATAAATAAATAAAGTTCCCATTGTAAGCAGGGCGTGGTGGCACTTGCCTTTAATCCCAGCACTCAGGAGGCAGAGGCAGGTGGATCTCTGGGAGTTCAAGGCCAGCCTGGTCTACATAGCAAGTTCCAGAACAGCTGGGGCCACAGGGAGCCCCTGTCTCAAAAAGACCAAAAAATAAGTTCCCATTGTAGAGGAGGTACAGCTTGCAAGCTATAGGTAGTTAATAGATCTCATGTCAGGAATCATGAACACAGTAAACACAGAGACCCAGAGGTGGGAATTTTCTGGGAGGTGATAAAAATCCATATTCATTTAAGATTTGTATATTTGGGTCAGGCCTGGGGGCACATATCTATAATAACCCTACTCAAGAGCCAGAGACAGGCAGATCTCTGTGAGATCGAGGCCAGTCCGGTCTACATAGTAAGTTCCAGGCCACCCAATGCTACAGGGAGATCTGGCTCAAAAAATTTTAATTTTACATTTGGGGGCTAGCCATGCCTTACTGCACAATCATGAGGATCAGGGTTTGGATCCCAGCATCTACAAAACAAGCCCAGTACCTTGCACATGAGGATTACTAGGGCTTGCTGGCTTTCAACCTAGTTGAGAAAGCAAGAGCCTCCAGTTCAGGAGAGACTTTGCCACAAAGGAAGAAGCAGAGAGTCACAGAGGAGGGAATGCTCTCTTCTGGCCACCCAAGGACATGTACCTGCACACACGTGTGCATACATTCATAGACACAGACCCATAAACAAACATAAATAACTAAACATCTGTGCATCTAAGTGCATGTGAATTTTACTTCATTTTCTAAAAAAAGGATGTTTAGAGTAGGTTCATTTAAAAAGTTGGAATCAACTCAAGTATTTATAAGAGGGGTTGTAGTTAATAAATGATGTGCCTCCATACCTCACAACTACTAAAAATGACACTATAAAAGTTGTCTATCAACAAGAAGAGATACCCTTGACATTGAAGTGATGCAGATTGTTCCATGAGCACAAAAAGTGATCTGGAGTTGTTGTTTTGTTTTGTCTTTTTGTTCTTGCTAGAGGAAAACTCAAAGCTGCCTTGAAATAGCTAACACCAGATTTTTATACTTTTTCTATATTGAAAATATTTATTTATTTATTTATTTATTTATTTATTTATTTATTTATTTATTTATTTTTGTCTTTTCGAGACAGGGTCTGCCTGTAGCCCCAGCTGTCCTGGAACTCACTCTGTAGACCAGGCTGGCCTTGAACTCACAAAGATCCACCTGCCTCTGCCTCCCAAGTGCGAGGACTAAAGGTGTGCACCACTATGCCCGGCCATTTATTATTTTATATACATGAGTGTTTTGTCTGCTTGTACATGTGCATTTGTGCATTCAGTGCTCATGGAGGTCAGAGAGGGCATAGGATTCCCTGGAACTGGAGTTCTGGAGGATTATGAGCCACCATGTGGGTGTTGGGAACTGAACCCAGGTCCTTTGCAAGAGCAGCCAGTGCTCTTAGCTGCTGAGCCATCTCTCTAGCCCTGTACAGATTCTTTTTGAACTATAAGGGGAATAATATCAAGATAAACGTATCATAAGTTAAAAACACCTAAGGAAAAAATGCACTTAAGGGGCTAGGAGACGGCTCAGGAAGTAAAGTGCTTGCCGCGCAAACATGAGGACCTGAGTTTGACCCCAGCCAAATGTGGCAGTTTGACCGCAATCTCAGCACTGAGCAGGTGGAGACAGGTGGATCCCTGGGGCTACCTGGCCTAATTAGGGAGTTCCACATCCTAATGAAAAAACCTGTCCCCCATCCCGAAAATGTGGGGCTGCTGAGATGGACCAGTGGGAAATGGCACCTGCTGCCAAACCAGGCAACCTGAATTCAATCCATAGAGCTCACATAGTGGAAGAAGAGAACTGACTCCTGCAAGTGACCTGTGGCCTACACACGCATACGTGCATGCACATACACACCCACGCCCATATATATATGGGGGTGGGTGGGTGGGTGTCATATAATTTAGGAAAGTGAAAAAATAATTTTATTGGAAAGTCAACTTTGAAGCTAACTGTTCTCTCCAATATAAAACTCACATCTGAGCCTAGGGATTCTTTTATTGTTGTTGCTTTGGGTTTGCTTGTTTGTTTGTTTGTTTTTGGTCTTTTTTGGGGGGGTCTTTTTGTGTGTGTGTTTTTGAGACAGGGTCTCCCTATAGCCCCAGCTAGCCTAGAACTCACTCTGCAGACCAGGCTGGCCTTGAATTCACAGAGATTCGCATGCCTCTGCCTCCCGAGTGCTGGAATTAATTGTGTGTACCACCACACAAGGCTTAAAGACAGTTCTTAGCGGCCATGTGGGTGCTGGGAATTGAACCTGGGTCCTCTGCAAGAGCAGCCAGTGCTCTTAACTGCTGAGCCATCTCTCCAGCCCTGGGGAGGTCTTTTTGAGACAGGGTCTGTCACCCTTTAGTCCCAGCTGTCCTGGAGCTCACTTTGTAGACCAGGCTGGCCTTGAACTCACAAAGATCCACCTACCTCTGCCTCTTGAGTGCTGGGATTAAAGGTGTAAACCACCATGCGGGGCTGTTTTTGGTCTTTTTGAGACATCCCTACAGCCCTAGCTGTCCTGGAACTCACTATGTAGACCAGGCTGGCCTTAAACTCACAGAGATCCACCTGCCTCTGCCTCCCAAGTGCTGGGCTTAAAGGTGTGCACCACCATGCTCTACCACGCTCCTGATCTTTAGGATTCACTTTCTCAGGTCATCAGAGTTGAAGAGGTGCACTTTGTGGGTCACATCTGACTTCCACCTGAATGCTGCTGTCTGGCCCTCTGAGCACCTGACCCAGGCTGTGCCAAGGCTCCAGGGCATTAGGAAGAAAGGACCTGGCATGGCCCATGTATCCATCCTTCCTCTGGCACCCAGGGAAGCTAGGCATAGCCACACCCTGCTATCTGCCTGATTGTACCGGATTCAAAGCTTATCTGTATTTTTTCAGAGCACAAACATCCTGTTGGACCTGCCCCAGTCCTGGGAATGTCAGATCTAGAAGGAGAAGAAACAGGCAGCCAATCAAATCCCCAGGCCCAGGCGCAGCTCAAGAGGCTTCTCCGTGCCCCATCCGACCAAGGGAAGCGGAGACCTGAGCCAGGACCCACCGCACGACAGACCACTTCACGCAGCGCACTAGGCTCGGAGGTCGTTTGGGAAAAGGGCTGAACTGCGATTCACAATGCGCATATAGGGAAGGGCGCATCTGTATAAGGAAAGAAGCTGGCACATCACAGCCCAATGGAGCATGGTCCTGTCCCCTACTTACCGTCCTCACAGTTGCTCCCAGTAAATCCAGGGCAGCACCTCCATTCAAGCGCCGTCACTGTACGGTAGGAAACGCGGTAGGTGGGTCTAATGAAAGTCCTGTAACTAACACAAGGCCCAGGTCAGTGTGCGTACTCCTGCCCATCCACAACCGTCCCCAACTGGCTGCTGAACGTGCCCTGCCCACGTACAGTTCTGGGGCCACCCGCTGCTGTGTGCTCCTTGGCTCTATGTCCTAGGCAAATCAGCCCTCCCAGCCTGGGCAGAGATAGAAACATCTCTTTCAGGACTTGTTTTTGTTCCTTTTTAAACTCCTCACTGGGGGATTCTAGGCAGGTGCTCTACTGGTGACTCACACCCCAGCCCCTCACTGGGGGATTCTAGGCAGGTGCTCTACTGGTGACTCTCACCCCAGCCCCTCACTGGGGGATTCTAGGCAGGTGCTCTACTGGTGACTCTCACCCCAGCCCCTCATTGGGGGACTCTAGGCAGGTGCTCTACTGGTGACTCACACCCCAGCCCCTCACTGTGGGGTTCTAGGCAGATGCTCTACTGGTGACTTGCACCCCAGCCCTTCACTGGGGGATTCTAGGCAGGTGCTCTACTGGTGACTCTCACCCCAGCCCCTCATTGGGGGACTCTAGGCAGATGCTCTACTGGTGACTCTCACCCCAGCCCCTCACTGTGGGGTTCTAGGCAGATGCTCTACTGGTGACTTGCACCCCAGCCCTTCACTGGGGGATTCTAGGCAGGTGCTCTACTGGTGACTCACACCCCAGCCCTTCACTGGGGGATTCTAGCCAGGTGCTCTACCACTGAGCCACACCTCAGGCCAACATTGAGGTTTCTTCTAGGCAGTACTCTAATGCTAAACTACACTCCAGCCTGTTCTTTATTTTAAGATGGGGTCTTACTTAGTTGCCTGCTGACCTAGAGTATACTCTGTATCATCTCTTGTAATCCCTGAATTTGCAATCCTCCTGCCTCAGCCCTGGTAGCTAAGGTTGCCCTTTCAGACACAAGATGCAGCTCATCCATGCCTTTCTATAGCTCTCTGAGTATGGCTAGCTGTTGTGGGAAACTGTCTCAGGTCCTGAGACAGTAATACAGAAAAGAAAAATATCAGCAGAGGCCAAAGAACACTTGGCTAGCCTCAACCCCAGAGCACAACCTTCCTAGTCACCCCTTGTCCTGGTGACTGTGTATGGAGTACCCTCTTGGGGTTCCACTGTGGTCAGACTCAGAAAAAGATGTTCACTTTTAGCAAATGGAACACTTCAGTAAGAGCCTGAACCACTGTAGTGGACCCTTTACAGCACTCAAACAGATCCTACTCAGACATTTTGAAAGATTAAACAGGGGTTGAGGAGATGGCTCAGTGGTTAAGAGCAGAGGACCCAGGTTCAGTTCCCAGCACCCACATGACAGCTTACAACCATCTGTAACTCCAGTCCCAGGAGATCTGATGCCCTCTTCTGGCCTCTGTGGGCATTGCACAACAGGGGCCCTTATAAACATGTAGGCAATATATTCGTGCACTAAAAATAAAAATAAAAATGGTGTGTGTGGTGAAACACCTGTAATCCCAGCAGTGGGGAGCTGGAGACCAAAGGACCCCTGGGTCTCACTAGCCTGCTTGGTGAGTTCCAGGACAGTGAGAGACTTTTGTCTCAAAAAAGGTGTGTGGCACCCAAAATTGTCCTCTGGTTTCCACACACACATTCTTGTGTACCTACCTTGATAATAATAATAATAACTATTATTATACAGAAAAATAAGTTATTATTATGTAAAGGGGGCTGCACACAAGCCACAGTGTGTATGTAGAGATCAGAGGACAACTTTCAGGAGTCAGTTCTCTCCTTACATCTTGTGGGTCCCAGGGATCAAACTCAGACCATCAGTCTTGGCAGCAAGCACCTTTACCTGATAAGCCATCCCCCCGCCCTAATACAGTCCATTTAGAACCTTTAGTAGTGTAAATGCCGTACTCTCTGTGCAGAATGGTTATATCTGCCAATGTAGAGCAACCCTAAGACATGGAGACTCCTATTACTCCTAACTTGCACATAAAGAAACTGACACATGGCCACAAGGCTAAAAGGTGGAAGACAGATCTGATCCCAGACAGAATGCTCTAATACCCTGTCATTATACTCAGGAACACACTTCCTTCTAGAAGCTTCCCAAGGCTGTTTTCAGGCCCCTAGACCTCAGGAGGACAGCCTGTCTGCCAACACAGCCTCTTTTTCATTCTTGGGCTGCATTCTGGCTGGTAGCACTACAGGAGCTGATATCTGAAAAGTCGACATCAAAGTGCAGGCATGGGTTCCAACGGCGGGTGGCGCTGTTTGACCACCACGGTAACCATCCAAGGCTCAGCTTGACCAGACCATCGGAGGCTGGACACCCAGGTGGCTTCAGTATATATTTGTGAGCTGTCTAGCACTGGATAAAGAACCTCTGTCTCCTGCTGTTAGCATGGTATTGGCAAACTAAATTCCTCCTTTCCCTCTCTCCTCCCCCCTTCCCTTCTTCCCCTCCCTTCCCTTCCCTCCTCCTCTTCTCTCCCCCTCCTCTTTCTTAAGCAGGGTCTCATGTAGCCCCAAATGGCCTCAAACTCACTATGTAGCCAAAATTGATCTTGAATTCCAATCCTTCTGCCTTCACCTAGACATGCATCATCATGCCTAGCTGATTTAATTTTTTTTCAAACCAAGTCTTGCTGTGTCCACCCAGGCCTACCTCGAACTCCTGATCCTCCAGCCTCCACCTCCCAAGTGCCAGGATTACAAACCTGTGCCACGCTGCATGGCTTAGTTGATAAACTTTCAAAATGTTGACCCAGTTTGACGGCTGCCTCACTCCAAAGCCTTCCCTGGCTCCCACAGACTAAAGGGAAAACCTTTCAGATGAAATGACACTGCCTGCCTTTCTATCCCTGTCCTTCTGAAGCCACCAGCCAGGTGCCAGGGCTGTGACCTCATCACATAAGCTGCCTTAGTTGTGTGACTTTCCAGCCCCCAGATCTCCCACACACAGGTCCCCCAGTCTCTCCCCCTTCCCTTCCTTCTTTCCTTCTTTATTCTTCCCAAGAAAAACCCCAAAGACCATTCAGGGTAGGACTCAACCTCCCCTCCCCTGTGAAGCATCTAGTCACCTAATTAGAGTTTATATGAACTCTGTCATCCCCACCACCACCACCCCATACGAGCTTGGTCATTATCCAATGCGGCCATTCTTCTCTGTGCCCAGCATCACTTGCCCAGAGCCTGCTTTATGCAGTCAATGAATATATAAGAAAGAGCAGCACAGGCAGGCGAGTGAGCATACCAATGATGGATCACACACCAATCACACGTGTGACATATGACAGCACATCAGGCACATGTACAGAGGAAGATGGTGACTTTGCTCTTGTTTGGCTACTTGTTTCATTGGTTTTGTTGACATTTATTTGTATATGTGCAAAGATGGAGGCACGTCTCAGTGTGTGTAGAGGTTGCAGAACAACGTTTGGGAGTCAGCTCTCTCTCTCCTCCCTCTATGTCAGGCCCCAGCATCAAACTCAAGTCATCAGGCTTAGCAGCAAGGCTTGCTGAGCCATATCACCAGCCTGTTTGGGGTTTTGTTGTTGTTGCTGTTTTTTAGACAGTCTCATGTGGCCAAGGCTGGCCTTGAACTGTTGTTGATCCTCCTGCCTCCACCTCCCCAGGGCTGGGATCACAGGTATGCACCACCACACCCAGTAACTACTCATTTTTGTAATAATAACCTTTTCTGTCTTGTTTTAATTAAAGTACAATTTACAGGGGCTGGAGAGATGATTCAGTAGTTAGGAGCACTCACTGGCTGCCCTTGCAGAGGCTCTGGTTTTAGTTCCTAGCACCCACATGGTGGCTAACAACCATCTGTAACTCCAGTTTCAAGGGATCTAATGCCCTCTTCTGGCCTCTGTGGGCACTGCATGCACATGGTGCACATACATTCATGCAGGCAAAATAACCATATACATAAAATCAAAATGAGTAAATAAAAAACAATTTTAAATACAATTTACATATAATAAATATGAATGTAGTATTTGCCTCTAAACAATTCCTGTTCTTCCTCTCTGGCCTCAGAATTAACTCTTTTGGATTAGTTGGATTCATTCTGCCTGCCTGGAGCTTTGGTCACCAGATCTTACAATATCCACCCTCCAGACCTGCCTTCTTTCCCTCATCCATTATGCCTGAAGCTCCTCCATACTGCTAATCATAATAATACCTTGTCTCTTTTTGCTGTTAGAGAAGATTTCACTAGAGAGATAGCTCAGTGGGTAAGAAGGCTTGCTGTGCAAATATGAGGACCCGAGTTCAAATCTCCAGCACCCACATAAAAATCCAGGTGGCCCTGAACATCCTGTAACCCCAACATTCTGGGGCATGAAAACAGGAGATCACTGGGGGTCGCTGGCTGCCAGCCTAGCTCCAGAGTCAGTAAGAGACCCGGCCTCAAGAGAATAAGGTGAGAGTGATAGAGCAGGACCTTCATTGTTCTCCTCTTTCTCCCTGTAGAGGACGTGAATTCAGTTCCCAGCACCTATGTCAGGCAGCCATAACCACCTGTAACTCCAGCTCCAGGGGATCTGATGTCCTCTTCTAGCCTATGTTTACACACACACACACACACACACACACACACACACATAATTAAAAATAAATCTTTTTAGGGACTGGAGAGATGGCCTAGTGGTTAAGAAAGCTGACAGTACATTCATACACATAGAAAATAAATAAATAAAATTAAAAAAATTTTCTTTAAAAAAAATGTTTTTTTTTTTTATTTCTGTATGTGTATCAGAGCTAGAGAGATGGCTTAGTGGTTAACAGCACTGGCTGCTCTTGCAGAGGACCTAGGTTCAGTTCCCAGCACCAACATGGTAGCTAACAACCACCCCTTTTTGGCCTCCATGGTTATTGCATGACATGTATGTTGTACTACATACATTCAGGCAAAACGTACACATAAAATAAGGATAAATATTCTTTTAATAAATAAAAAGAGATTTGAAGAAGGTGCTCCCATCAAGGGTTAGACGCCAATCACTACAGAGAGATCAGCAGGGCCCCAAGTCTCTGGCCTTTAAAGGATACATCTGTAAAGTAACATGAAACTCTTTGATGGGTCCCAGGTGCCACTTCTCAGGTCCGAGACCTCGTCCAGGGCAGCCTGGTGCCTCTCTCACCAGGCACACCAGCCTTCCAGGCTTCCTGGCCCGCCTGGTCCTCTTCTTCCTCATCCAGGACTATCATAAGTAGGAACAGGCTGGGATGTAGTGAGCTAAGCCAGAGACTCAGTGGGAAGCAGGAAGTCCATGCTCAGACCAGGAGGGAAGACATTACTTCCTGATTAACAGCAGAGGGCCGAGGCAGGGAGGGCAAGGCCCACTGCAGGACTGAGGAAGGAGTGGGTGTCTCAGGCCTCTGGTAACTCCCAGCATGAGCTAAGTTCTTCTGAAGTATTGAATGGAAGGGACAGCTGGGCACGGTGGCACAAGCCTGTGATCCTAGTGCTTGGGAGGCTGAGGAAAAGGACTATGAATTTGAAATCAGTCAGGGCCACCTAGTGAGACTTTGTCATAGAAACAACAATAAGGTGGGGGGCTGGAAAGAGAGCTCAGTGGGTAAAGTGCTTGCCTCAGAAACATTAGGACCTGAGTCTGATTCTCATAACCCACATATAAATGTTGGCCAGCAGGATGGCTCAGTGGGCAGGGCTTTCCCAGAAGCCTGGCCAGCTGGGTTCAATGCTGGAGCCCATGTAAAGGTGGAAGGAGAGAACCAACTCCATGAAGTTGTTCTCTGACCTTCACATGTGTGCCATGGTATGTGTGCATGTACACATACACAAGAAGAAGAAGAAGAAGAAGAAGAAGAAGAAGAAGAAGAAGAAGAAGAAGAAGAAGAAGAAGAAGAAGAAGAAGAAGAGGAAAATTTTATATTGGGTGTGTTGGTGCATACTTATAATTTCAAATGCTGGGCAAGCAGAGACAGGTGGATGCCTGCGGCTTGCTGGCCAGCCAGCCTAGCCAAATCGGCAAGTTTCAGGCTGAGAGATTATCTCTCAAAGCCCAAGGTGGGAGGCTGGAGAAATAGCTCAGCAGTTAAGAGCATGGGCTGTTCTTGCAGAAGACCCAGGTTTGGTTCCCAGCATCCACATGGTGGCTAACAACCATGTGTAACTCTGGTTCTAGGGGATCCAATACCCTCTTCTAGCCTCCTTGGGCATTGAACACATGTGGTACATTTACATACATGTACATGCAGGCAAAACATTTATACACATAGAATTTAAATAAATAAATAAAAAAGCCAGACACGGTGGCATATGCCTTTAATCTCAGTACTAGGGAGGCAGAGGCAGGCGGATCTCTGTGAGATCAAAGCCAGCCTGGTCTACACAGTGAGCTCCAGACCAGTGGGAGCTACAGGGAGACCCTGTCTCAAATTAATTAAAAATGTTTAAAAACCCACAAGAACCCATAAGGTGGACAGAACCTGAAGATTACCACCTGAAGTATACCTCTGACCTCCACATGTACCTGGAGAGAGAGAGAGAGAGAGAGAGAGAGAGAGAGAGAGAGAACCTGTAGGCAGCCCCTTCCTTTGTAGCCCAGGGCCACAGGCTGCTGGAGATAGGGAACATGGCCTGGACAGGCTGGGCCTTATGGGAGATGCACCCCTGTGTGATTCCCAACCCTACAGTCAGGAGGAAGAGGAAGAGGAGAAGAGGAAGACAAGGAGAGCAGAAAGAGGAGGAGGACAAGGAGGAAGAGGAGGAGGAGGAAGGAGGAGGAGGAAGAGATGGAAGAGGAGGGCAGGAAGGAAAGGCCACATCTTAAAGTATTTAAATCAGAACTCCACGTAGCCCCACCCATGCATGGCTGGCAACCCCAGGAGAGCAGAGGCTGGCAGGGAAGGAATCTGGCAAAGGACGGATAAGGCAGCAGATGACACCCCAGAGAGTTCGGGCAAAGCCATCCGTTCAGCACATCTGGAAAAAGTTGGCTCAAATGTCATCAAAGACCTGGAGGGGCCAGGGAGCTGGCCAAGGGCAGAGGAGCCCGGTGGAGAAAATTTAACCCCCAAGTCTCTGTGACTGCCTCCAAGCCCGCCAGGATTCCTGAGCCTGGTCTGCCACCATCAGTAGCTGACTGAGGGCTGGGGAGGAGCCAAGGGGAACGTCCACACCGGCTACCCCATGCAAGGAACAGGCACAGGCAGGACAGTTTCCCACTCCAGGACAAGAAGTGGGGCTGGGGCCATCTGATACCTGCAACAGAGAAACTAAAACAAGGGGAAAAGACTTCTCTCACCACAGTGACAAAATATCTAAGAAAGGCAACTCAGTGAAGGAAGGGCTCATTGCGGTTCACTGTTCAGGACACTGTCCGTCATGGTGGGAAGGCCTGGTGGCAGGAGCGGGAGGCAGCTGCTCACAGGGCGTCCACAGTCAGGAAGCAGAGAGACGAATGCTGGCGCTCAGCTCTCTTTCTCCTTTGTGTTTATTTTAAATTTTTACTTAACTTTATTATACTGATTGTTGTGTGTGTATGTGTGTGTGTGTATGTCTGTCTGTGTGCATGCACAAGAGCTACAGTGTGTATGTAGAGGTCAGAGGCCAATTTAAACATTCAGTTCTAGGGCTAGAGAGATGGCCTAGCAGTTAAGAGCGACAACCGCTCTTACAGAGGACCCGGGTTCGATCCCCAGCACCCACATGGTGGCCAAGAACCGTCTGATCTCCAATTCCAGGAGAACTCCAGTTCCAGGGGAGTCCAACAGCCTCTTCTGACCTCCGCGGCATTGCACGACACGGGTGCACAAACTTGCATGCAGACAGTACATCCATATACATACAGAAATAAATAAAATTAAAAAAAATTAAAGATTCAGTTCTAGCTGGGAGTCAAGCCGGGTCTTCTGTGGGAGCAGCCAGTGCTCTTGGCCACTGGGCTATCTCTCTAGCCCCCATGATAGTCTTTGATGATGTACCAGTCTCTAGTCATTTCTACTTCTGTAATTTCAATAAAATTCATTGGTTCACCAAAAAAAAAAATAGATTCAGTTCCCTAATATATAAATTACTCAAAAAACAAAGGACCAAGAAAACAAATGACCCAATTTTATTTATTTAATTATTTATTTATTTATTTATTTATTTTGGTCTTTTCAAGATAGGGTCTCCCTATAGTCCCAGCTGGCCTGGAACTCACTCTGTAGACCAGGCTGGCCTTGAACTCACAAAGATCCGCCTGCCTCTGCATCCCAAGTGCTAGGATTAAAGGCATGTGCCACCACACCCAGCAAATGACCCAATTTAAAGATGGGCTAAAGATCTGAACAGACTTCTCAAGAGAAGAAGTTAAGATGGCTCAGAAACATGCTAAAAAGCATTCAACATTGTAAATAATTAGAGAAATGCAAATCAAAACCACTTTAAGATTTCATCTTACACCAATAAGATTGATCAAGAAAACAAATGGGGGCTGGAGAGATGGCCTAGTGCTTAAGAGTGCCGACCGCTCTTACAGAGGACCCGGGTTCAATCCCCAGCACCCACATGGCGGCTGAGAACCGTCTGTAACTCAAGTTCCAGGGGAATCCGATGCCCTCTTCTGACCTCCAAGGCATTGCATGACACAGGTGCACAAACCTACATGCAGACATACACATACAAAATAAATAAAATTAAAAAAAAATATATATATACATACATCAACTTGCTATGTAATTTAGGAATGTAAAGTTATATATATATTTTACCTGTTGTGATGGTTAATCCTGGGTGTCACCTTGACTGGACTAAGGAAAAAANTATATATATATTTGGTCTTTTTGAGACAGGGTCTCCCTTTAGTCTCAGCTGGTCTGGAACTCGCTGCATAGACCAGGCTGACCTTGAACTCACAGAGATCCACCTGCCTCTGCCTCCCAAATGCTAGGATTAAAGGCGTGCGCCGCTACGCCCAGCAAAGTTATAATTTTTTTGCCTGTATACAAGCTTATGGTTAAATTGTGAATCCCTAAATATTTTCTGCAATTAACCTATAGTTTGACTTCAGACTTTGTCAATTTACTATATGTAAGGAGTGTAAAAAAAAAAAACAAAGCTAAGAGTAGAATCATGAATATCAAGGGCTGGGATAGACGCTCCCAAAGCACAGAACTGAAGTGTTGCTTAGAGTACTGGAGTGCAAGAAGGCTGTGACATGCTTCAAGTAGAAAACACATTGTTTTGTGAGCTTTGTTCAAAGCATAAATTACAGGCTATTGGCTGTGAATTTTATGCTAGTGAAATAATGGTTACTCAATAAGGACAGAGAACGAGGCTCTACGGGGATGGCTTTATACAATGGAAGCAGGAAATGAGAAATTATCGATAGAAGCTGTAGAGTTTTAGTCACCAGAATGAGTAAACTCTGAGAATCTAATGTACAACATGGTAGCCATAATGAACAATTTTGTAGTATATACTTGAATCATTCTAGAAGGGTTGATTTTAAATGTTTTCACCAAAAGAAAGAAAACAGAAGCAAAGTTACATAGTGATTGATGATTGGTTAATTGATTGATTGAGATTTTGTGACAGGGGAACTTAGAGCTTACCTCTGTAATTCTTTGGGGAAAAATGGTCCAATATTTGATGGTATCACATCTAGGGAAACTTAGAAAGTCATGATCAGCACAAATGACGACTACGTGGATATGGTTTTAATTTTATTGTTTGATTTAAAAGCATATTCAATAAAACTTGTTTAAAACAAAAAGATTCAGTTCCTTTGTTCTATCACACAGGACTCTGAGATGTAGTAGAGGTTGCCAGGTTAGTGGCAGCTACATTTACCCACTGAGCCTTCTTGGGAGCCCTTCCTTTTAAAAAAATAAACGGGCTTATTTTTAGTATTTTCATATATATATATATATATATATATATATATATAT
>VZQC01013045.1:3349512-3385559 GCA_009823505.1 Rhizomys pruinosus | reverse complement strand
TACCTGCAGAGGCCTACATGTGTGTAAGTGCACCCATGTGTGTAATACCTGCAGAGGCCTACATGTGTGTAAGTGCACCCATGTGTGTAATACCTGCAGAGGCCTACATGTATGTAAGTGCACCCATGTGTGTAGTACCTGCAGAGGCCTACATGTGTGTAAGTGCACCCATGTGTGTAATACCTGTAGAGTCCTACATGTGTGTAAGTGCACCCATGTGTGCAGAGGGAGTGACAGCCCCCCTGGAACTGGAGTTACAGACGGTTCTTAGCCTCCATGTGGGTACTGGGAATCAAACCTGGGTCCTCTGCAAGAGCAGTCGGTGCTCTTAACCACTGAGCCATCTCTCCAGCCCCATAATTATGCATTTAAAAATTTTTTTCAAATGAGGATAACTGTCTTCATTTAATGAAAATTGTAAAGAATCTTAGTATGCCAACAAAGAAAACATCACAGAAAGATGAGGAGATGGTCCCGTGAGTAAGGGGCTTGCAGCACAAGCATAGGGACCAGAGTTCAGGCCCTCAGAACTCACATAAAATGCCAGGCAGACTTGGCAGTCCACCTCCAATTCCATCTTTCAAAGATGAAAACAGTGGATTCTCAGAGTGAGCTGGCACGGGAGACCAGTGTCCTGGTTTGCTCTTCTGTTGTTGAGATAAAACAGCAGGACCAAAAGCAGCTTGTGGGGCAGAGGACTTACTTCACCTTACAAAACTCCCAGGTCACAATCCATTAGTGAGGAAAGCCAAGGCAGGAACCTGGAGACAGGGACCGAAGCAGAGTCCGTGGAGGAGCACTGCTCTCCAGCCTGCTTCTCTTGGCTTGCCCAGGCCCACGGCCCAGGGATGACACTGCCCACAGTGGGCTAGGCCCTTCCACATCAATTAACAGTTAAGAAAATGCCTCACAGACATGGCCATAGGCCAGTTGGGTAGAGAAATTCCTCTACTGAAGTTCTCTCTTTCCAGGTCTTTCAAGTCAAGCCAGTGTAGCCAGCACAGTGAGCCACATCAGCAAGCTCTGGGTTTGACTGAGAGACCCTACCTACAAGCACTGTCAGCTTTTCCCATTCCTTCTCCTGCACCAGCCAGTGTCTCCCACCTGCACCAGCCAGCGTCCCCCACCTGCACCAGCCAGCGTCCCCCACCTGCACCAGCCAGCGTCCCCCACCTGCACCAGCCAGCGTCTCCCACCTGCACCAGCCAGCGTCCCCCACCTGCACCAGCCAGCGTCCCCCACCTGCACCAGCCAGCGTCTCCCACCTGCACCAGCCAGCGTCTCCCACCTGCACCAGCCAGCGTCCCCCACCTGCACCAGCCAGCGTCCCCCACCTGTACCAGCCAGCGTCCCCCACCTGCACCAGCCAGTGTTCCCCACCTGTACCAGCCAGTGTCTCCCCACCTGCACCAGCCAGCGTCTCCCACCTGCACCACCTAGCATCCCCCACCTGTACCAGCCAGTGTCTCCCCACCTGCACCAGCCAGCATCTCCCACCTGCACCAGCCAGTGTCCCCCACCTGTACCAGCCAGTGTCCCCCACCTGTACCAGCCAGGGTCCCCCACCTGCACCAGCCAGTGTCCCCCACCTGCACCAGCCAGTGTCCCCTCTACCTAGAGTCATTCCCAGCCCTTTATAAACATTCTCAGCCCTTCAGCATATCTATCAGCAAATGTCAAGCCACCCGCCCATCGTGGGGGACTGACCTACAACCTCAATATTAACAGTCTCATTCTTACCAACTGAGCTAGACTGGGCTCTAAATTTATTTATATTAACTTAATTATATGTATGTATATGTGCACCATAGAGTGTATATTAAGGTCAAAGAACAACTTATGGAAGTCAGGTCTACCCTTCCACTGTGTGGGCCTTGGGACTCAAACTCAGGTTGTCAGCCTTGCTGGCAAGCACCTTTGCCTACTGAGCCATCTTCTTAGCCCCTGATACCATCGACAGAAACAAAACATCTTTCCTGACATCATCATTTCCTGCCCCTAGCTTCTGGCACAATTTCTTTGTGTGTGTTTGTACAGTGCCTGTGTCTACGTACACGTATGCATGTATGTTCATGGAGGCCAGTGGTCAACCTCAGATGTCATTCCTCGGGCACCATTCACATTGTTCGTTGAGACACGGTCTCACTATGTAACCCCAGCCAGCCTTGAGCTCACCTTTAGACTAGGCTGGCATCAAAATCAGAGGTCAGTCTGCCTCTGCCTCCTGAGTAATGGGATTAAAGGCTTATAACACTACATTCAGTAAACTTTGCTTTTAAAAATATTTTATTTATTATTATTATTATTATTATTTGTATAAGTGTATTGCTTGCACGTAAGTTCACCCACATTGTCCAATACTGCAGAAGAGGGGGTGGGATTCCCTCTGGAAAAAACAGGTCTCTCACTAACCTGGAGCTTTCCAATAGGCTAACCTGGCTGGCCAGTGAGCCACAGGGATCCAACAAGCTTTTGTCACCATGACAAGCTTTTTTTTTTGGTCTTTTCAAGACAGGGTCTCCCTGTAGCCCCAGCTGTCCTGTAACTCACTGTGTAGACCAGGCTAGCCTTGAACTCACAGAGATCTGCCTGCCTCTTCCTCCCAAGTGCTAGGATTAAAGGCTGATAAGCTTATTATTATTTATACATTTTATTATTTTTATTTTATGTGTTTGAGTGTATTCCCTGCATATATGTAAGTGCACTTGTGTCATGCAATGCTCAAGGAGGTCAGAAGAGGGCATCAGATCCCCTGGAACTGGAGTTATGGATGGTTGTTAGCTGCCATGTGTTGGGAACTGAACTTGGGTCCTCTGCAAGAGCAGCCAATGCTCTTAACTGCTGAGCCATCTCTCGAGCTCCCATAACCCATTACATGGGTTTTGGAGAGCAAACTTGGGGCTCCTGCTTGTCAGCAAGCACTTTAGCAGCTGATGCATCTCCCAGCCTAGTTTTTATTCCATTTCCTTTTTTTAAAATTTTATTTATTTATTTTCTATGTGTATGAATGTACTTTCTGCATGTAGGTTTGTGCACCCGTGTCGTGCAATGCCACGGAGGTCAGAAGAGGGTCTCAGATTCCCCTGGAACTGGAGTTCTCCTGGAATTGGAGTTACAGACAGTTCTTGGCCGCCATGTGGGTGCTGGGGATCGAACCCAGGTCCTCTGCAAGAGCAGTCGGCGCTCTTAACTGCTAGGCTATCTCTCCAGCCCCATTATTCCATTTCCTTTTGAGACAGGCTCTGGGACGGACCACAGATAGGCCTCAATTTCAGTCTTCCTGCCTTTAGCCTCTCAAGTGCTGAGATTACAGGCCTGTGGCTCTCCTTACCACCTCTCCCTCCTCCTTCTCTCTCCTCCTCCTCCCCCTCCTCCTCCTCACTGCCCCTGATTGTGCTGTTTAGCTGAGGATAACTTAGCCTTCAACCTCTGATCCTTCACCTCCAGCTCCCAGACACTGGGATTACAGGTGTGCTCCACCCCTCCCGGTGGTGCTGGGGATGGAGCCCAAGGCCTGGTGGGTGCTAGGCAAGGACTCTACCAAGTGAACCACATCCCCAACCCCTTACTGTCTTATCTTACCTGGGACAGACTCAGGCTGTAGAGACTGAAGTGATGTGACAGTGGGGAACACCCAGGGGCACCAGGAGCTGTGCCCCAGTGAGGCCCATTTTCCATGCTCCCCCACCACAATTCTATGCCAACACAAATCAAGACACCGAGAACGCTTCAAAGAACCGAGAGAACCAAAACTAGGCCCCACACAGCTTCAGAAAAAAATGAGAAGGAGAAACAGATAAAAAAGCATGGAAACCTGAACGCTGCTATGTAAATGCTGTGGTCGGAGCTACTGGGATTCTAAATGGAAGAATGAGCACAAGGCGGCTTAGGGGGGTGGGGGTAGGGGGCTCTGCCCGGCTTTGCCTCCCTAACCTCAGAGTGAGGAATGCAGGCTATGAGCATGCCCAGGCCTGAACTGCACCGGGAGCTGCCAGGGGGCTGTGTGCCTGGAATCTGCTTCCAGGCCAAGTCAGGTGGAGCCTCGCACCCTCCACCAGCAGCCTCCAAGGCAACATTTTGATAGTCCATTTTCTTTCTTTTTTGGGAGGGGGGGTCTTTTTGAGACAGGGTCTCCCTGTAGTCCCAGCTGTCCTGGAACTCACTCTGTAGACCAGGCTGGCCTTGAACTCACAAAGATCTGCCTGCCTCTGCCTCCCAAGTGCTAGGATTAAAGGATAGTCCGTTTTCAAATAGGGAAACTGAGGCCTCCGGGAAAATCCTGACCAATGAGATAGCGAGAGAAATCTGAGATACCAGGGTTGCTAGAAAGGGGCAATGCTATAGGTGGGGGCTGTGATTGGTGTGGCCTTGAATGGGTGTGGGCGGGAGGAGGTGTGACTGAAGGACGTGGCTGGGACAGAGTAGAGTGCGGGAGGCCATGACTGTTCAGGGCTAGAGGGGGATTTCCAGCCCCACATTTTTTTTTAAATTAATTTTATTTATTTCTGTATGTGTATGAATGTACTGTCTACATGCAAGTCTGTGCACCCGTGTCGTGCAACGCCTCGGAGGTCAGAAGAGGGTGTCGGATTCCCCTGGAACTGGAGTTCTCCTGGAATTAGAGTTTCAGACAGTTCTCGGCCACCATGTGGGTGCTGGGGATCGAACCCGGGTCCTCTGCAAGAGCGGTTGGTGCTCTTAACCGCTAGGCCATCTCTCCAGCCCCCCCAGCCCCCACATTTTAATCCATCTGCTTCTCTCTCTCTTTTTTAAATTCATTTATTATTTTTTATGTGTATGAATGTACTGTCTGCATGTAGGTTGGTGCACCCGTGTCATGCAATGCCACAGAGGTCAGAAGAGGGCGTCAGATTCCCCTGGAACTGGAGTTAAAGACACTTCTCAGCTGCCATGTGGGTGCTGGGAATCGAACCCGGGGCCTATGCAAGAGCAGTTGGCACTCTTAACCACTGAGCCATCTCTCCAGCCCCATTTGCTTCTCTCTTTAGCCCACCTGTCCCTGCCTGCCTTCTCCATCACCTTCCCCAAGCATCTGCAAAGATCTTCCTGTCAGATGTTTAGGGTGGGAGCCTGTTCCTCTGTCCTTGGCACCACACCACTACCTATAGACAGATGACACCCCGTAAATCTGTGTTCGACTCTCCTCTCCAATCCTGCGGCCAGCCCGGCCCCTGAGCTGCACTCAGGTAGCCCCATCCAAGGGAACAGGAAGGGCCGAGCAGGTCAGCCTGGGGTGCCTTTACCTCACGAGGTTGGTGCAGGGCCCGGGCCACCGGCAGCTCTGGTAGACACGCTGGATCACTGTCTCGGAGCCATTCTGCACCTGGCAGGACACCGTCCTAGTCACTGTGTGATGGCACCAATGCCTGTGGGGACAGCAACAGTCACATCAGCCTTGGGTGTTCCCAGAGGTGTCAACAAGTCCGAAGGTCATGTGGGGGTTGAGGGGTTGTTCTTAGAAAAGGGGCCAAAATAAAATACCAAAGCAGTGTAAGGGACAAACGGAGCTCACAGGTTGTGGACACGGTCCGTCATGGTGGGAAGGCATGGCCGCAGGAGCAGCGTGAGGCAGCTGCTCACACTGCATCCAGTCAGGAAGCAGAGAGATGCATGCTGGTGCTCGGCTTGCTTTCTCTCTTTTTTTTTTTTTTCCCCCAGCCCATGGGGTAGTACCATCCACACTTAGGGTGGGTGTTCCCAATTTAATGAACCCAATCTACAAACTTCTCCACACACATGCCCAGAGATTTGTCTCATAAGTATAGATCCTGAGAATCAGTATTAATCAGCACAGTTTACCCTGGACCTAGGTCAGCCCTTTTATTTATGTTGAGAGAAGATTTCACTACATAGCACTCAGAACTCTCTGTATACTCCAGGCTATCTGAAACTCACAGAGATCTGCCTGCCTCTGTGTCCAAGTTGATGGCATTAAAGGTGTGTGCCACCATACTGTCCTGAACTCTTAGCATCTACTGAGCTGTATATCTGATGTTTGACAGTTTACCTTATCTTGATGGGGATTTAAAATCACTATGGAAACACCTCTGGGCATGTCTGTAATGCATTTCAGGTGTTTGAGGTTGGACACCCCACCATGAATGCGGGCAGTACCATCCCATGGGCTGGGGTCCTAGACTGAATAAAGCCAAGCATCAGCATTCATCTCTCTCTCCTTCCCGACCGCGGACGCCATGTGAGCAGCTGCCTACTGCTCCTGCCCACATTCGGAGTGGGTCTTCTCACCTGAGTTGATCCAGTCTAGAGACTTCCTCATGGACATGCTATCCAAATTGGCTTCTCTGTTGCTGTGATAAAACACTGACCTAAACAACTTGGGGAAGAAAGAGTTCATTTGTTTTACAGCTCACAGTGCATAACCAATGGAAGCCAATGCAGGAACTCAAGGCAGGAACCTGGAGGCAGGAGTTGCAACAGAGACCATGGAAGAACACTGCTTACTGGCTTGCTTCCTGTGCTGAATAGCTTTGGTGTTAACTTCACACACCTGCCTCCAGGTTCCTGCCCTGAGTTCCTGCCTTGGGCTCCCTAAGTGATGAACTGTGACCCGGGAGATGTGAGCCGAATAAACCCTTTCCTCCCCAAGTTGGTGTTGGTCAGAGTGTTTTGTCACAGCAATTGAAGAGAAACTAGAACACTTCACCCTGGCTGGCTCAGCTACTTTTATTATACAGCCAGGCCCACCTGCCTAGGGATGGCACCACCCACAGTGGGCTGAGCCCTCCTACATCAATCAGCAATTAAAGTGCCCCACAGACATGGCCACAGGCTAATCTGATGGAGGAAATTCCTCAGTTGAGGTTCCCTCTTCCCAAGTGTCAGTAGTTTGTGTCAAGTTGAGAAAAACTAACCAGCACACCTGCTCCACGTGTTTGTTTCCATTAGGATTCGAAATCCCATCAAATTAACCCTATAATCCTTCGCAGACCCTCATCTGGGGCTGAGGGGAAGGGGGTCATAGGCCGCTCAGCCTCCAACCCTCTCATTTTTTCAGTAACTGGCAATTCCTGTGGATTTCATGAAGACTCACTCCTGCTCTGCCTCAAAAGGCAGCTGTGGTGGGTATGACAGAAGGGCATGATTACAGCATGTCAGCACGGAATAACAGGCCCAACCACGGGATGAGCACAGGGAGGTATGGGAACAGCAGCGTCAGTCCTGGGAAAGGCCACCAGCTAAGCAGTGAAAGATCAGGCAAGGCAGTTGGCCAACGCTGTGGGAGCACTGAAAGGCAGTGTTAACAGAGAGGGATAAACGTGGGCTCTGGTGAAAAACAGGTGAAAGAGACAAAAGTGTGTCCAGGGACCCCTATGCAACTAGAAGTGGCCAGAAGAGCTGGGCCTAAGGACAGAGGGAGGTTGGGGCATGGCTCTCTGGCAAATATCTTGCCTAGAATCCTCCAATGAAAAACTAGGGGCATGGCTTATTGGCATGTCAGTGACTGCCTTCAACATGTAAGGGGAAAGGAGGGCTGAGCAAGGGTAGCGGAGGTGGAGACAGAGTCAGAACACATGTTGTAGAGATCGGGTTAAAATGGCTAGCAGAGCTGGGTGTGGTGGCGCACACCCTTTAATCCTAGCACTCGGGAGGCAGAGGCAGGTGGATCTTTGTGAGTTCAAGGCCAGCCTGGTCTACAGAGCGAGTTCCAGGAAAGCCGGAGCTACAGGGAGACCCTGTCTTGAAAAGAGAGATAGCTTAGCAGTTAAGAGCA
This sequence comes from Rhizomys pruinosus, assembly GCA_009823505.1. Classification (NCBI taxonomy): domain Eukaryota; kingdom Metazoa; phylum Chordata; class Mammalia; order Rodentia; family Spalacidae; genus Rhizomys; species Rhizomys pruinosus. The sequence continues at coordinate 3,377,806 of VZQC01013045.1, read as the reverse complement.
CCAACTGCTCTTACAGAGGACCTGGGTTCGATCCCCAGCACCCACATGGCGGCTGAGAACCATCTGTAACTCCAATTCCAGGAGACCTCCAGTTCCAGGGGAATCCGAGACCCTCTTCTGACCTCCTCGGCATTGCACAACACGGGTACACAAACCTACATGCAGACAGTACATTCATACACATACAAAAATAAATAAAATTAAAAAAAAAAAGATGGCTAGCAGGAACATGCTCCCACCGCTTCTGCCTACGACCATATCCTAGAAATTTTAAATCTAAAAATACATCCCTAGCCACACTGGAAAATGAGAAGCAGCGGGTTAGAAAATCTGAGGCATCCCTGAGAGACAGAGAGCAGCTGGGGGTGATTTGGAGGAGGGCACAAATGGAAACAGGAAGCAAACAGAGCCAATGGTGGCCACAGCTCAGAACCAGCAGATGTGACCACTGTGGAAGGGGACCCACCTCAGGTGATTGTTACAGACTTAGGTAAGGAACCACAATAGAAGGGGTCATAGATGTAAGACTCAGGTCTGCATCCCTGCCAGGGCTGGAAAGATGGCTCAGGGCTTAAGAGCACCAGCTACTCTTGCAGAGGATCCAGGTTCAGTTCCTAGAACCCATATGGCAGCTAACAACCACTTGTAACTACAGTTCCAGGGGATCTAAAGCCCCCTGCTGGCCCCTGCAGGCATCATATGCATATGCACTTACATACATGTAGGCAAAGCATATATATGTGTATACACACACACACACACACACACACACACACACACACACATATATATGTGTGTGTGTGTGTGTGTGTGTGTGTGTGTTTCAAATAAATTTAAAAGATCCATGAACATGCTGGAGACCACAACAGAAATAGCTAGGGGCACTTTCTCATGAGGTCCTGCAAAAGCACCAAGGAAATGGAAAACAGGGTCAGGGTGACAGGTCCAGAATCCAGGCAGGGAGAACAAAGGGACAGACACCTGACAAAGCAGCCAGGTGAGCTGGCACATACCTGAAATCCCAGCATTTGGAAGATGGAGGCAGGAGGATCAGGAGTTCAAAGTCACCCACAGCTACATAGTGAGTTAAAGAACAGCCTGGTCTACATGAGAGCCTATCAGAAAAGAAAGGAACAGAGACAGAGACAGAGAGATAGGGATAGAGATAGATAGAGATAGGGAGAAAGAAAGAAAGAAAGAAAGAAAGAAAGAAAGAAAGAAAGAAAGAAAAAGAGACAGGCATAATAAAGAAAGTTCCCCAGAAGAAACTCTGAATGACTAATATGAGGGGCCCCACTGAGTGACATTGTGGCAAAATTTCAGAACAACCCAAGGAGATGGCTCAGCACTTAAGAGTACTGCCTGCTCTTGAAGAGGACCCAGGTTTGGTTCCAAGCACCCACATGGGAGCTAACAACCCTCTATAACTCCAGTTCCAGGGGATCTGACACCCTCTTCTGGCTTCCATGGGCATTGCTTGCACGTGGTACACTTACATACATCCAGGGAAAACACTCATACACCTGGAATAAAAATAAATAAATAAATAAAATATATTTTTTAAAAGTTAACTAGGCCAGGTATGGTGGCACACACCATTAATCTCAACACTTTGGAGGCAGGGGCAGGTGGGTCTCTGTGAGCTCCAGGCCAACCAGGTCTAGATAGTAAGACTCTGTCTCAAACAAATGACCCCCCAAAAAAGATACTGAATGCTATAAAAAAAAGCAGATTCCTTACAATAAATTTAAATTTTATTGTTATCATCAGTGACATCAGCATCAGAAATATATTGACATAATTTCCTAATTGTTCCAAAGGGGAAACATTTAGAACTCAGAATTCTTTTTTTTTTTTTTAATAATTTTTAATTTTATTTTATTTATTTTTATATGTGTATGAGTGTGCTGTCTGCATGTAGGTTTGTGCACCCGTGTCGTGCAATGCCGCGGAGGTCAGAAGAGGGTGTCGGATTCCCCTGGAACTGGAGTTCTCCTGGAGTTGGAGTTTCAGACGGTTCTCAGCCGCCACGTGGGTGCTGGGGATCGAACCCGGGTCCTCTGTAAGAGCGATCAGCGCTCTCAACCGCTAGGCCATCTCTCCAGCCCTAGAACTCAGAATTCTATACCCATCTAAATTATCCTTCCAGGATCAAAAACCCAAATAAGAATTTTTAGATGCACAATGACACAGAAAGTTTCCCAGTTATGCTTTCTGAAAGGATTACAGGAGGATGTAGTCCAATCAAACAAATGACAAGGGTCCAGAGAGATGGCTCAGCGGGTAAGAGCACTGGCTGCTCTTGCAGAGGACCCAGGTTTGATTCCCAGCACCCATATGATAGCTAACAACCATCTGTAACTTTAGTTCCTAGGGATCTGACGACCTCTTCTGACCTCTGTGGGCATCGCACAACATGGATGCACCAACCTACATGCAGGTAATACACTCGTACACATAAAATAAAAATAATTTTAAAAACAAATGACAAGGGCTGGAGAGATGGCCTAGCGGTTAAGAGCGCCGACCGCTCTTGCAGAGGACCCGGGTTCTATCCCCAGCACCCACATGGCGGCTGAGAACCGTCTGTGACTCCAATTCCAGGAGAACTCCAGTTCCAGGGGATTCCGAGACCCTCTTCTGACCTCCGCGGCATTGCACGACACGGGTGCACAGACCTACACGCAAAACAGTACATTCATACACATAAATAAAAAAACAAACAAACAAACAAATGACAAAAGGAAAGGATATTGAATATAAGAAGCAGTTATCAGCAAAGAACTAATGGTATTATTTTGAAGTAGGTATGGTAGTATACACCTGTAATCCCAGCACTAGGAGGCGTGAGGAAGGACAATCATAAGTTTGAGGCCAGGCTGGGTTATACAGTGAGTTCAAGACCAACCTGGGATATATAGCAAGACTGTCTCAAAAAAAAAAAAAAAAAAGGATTTGATAATAATCTAGATCACTTACATCAAAAATTAAAATGATCTAGGAGCTGGGGAGATGGCTCCATGGGTAAAGTGTTTCCTGTATAAGCATGGAGACCTGAGTTCAAATCTCCAGCACCCATATAAAAAGCCGGTCATGGCCGAGTGCTTCTGTACCCCCAGCAGAGGCAGGAGGATCCCCCCCAGAGCCTGCTGATAGGTGGTCTAGCCAAAATAGAGACTCAGGAATGGTGAGAAACATTGTCTCAAGAAAATCATATAGAGGGCTAGAGAGAAGGCTCAGCAGCTTAAGCACAAGTACTGCCCTTCCAGAGGACCCAATTCAGTCCCCAGCAACCATAGAGCTCGCAACCATCTGCAACTCCAGTTCTTCACAGGTCTGATGCCTCCAGCATCTGTGAGCACAGACACAAATATACCCATAGGTAAAAGTCAAAAGAAATCTTAAAAATTACAAAAACAAGGTAGAGATACCAGATGGTGACCTCTGGTGCATACTCACAAACACATGCACACACACAAAAATGAAATAAAAGTGATCTGAATGTAGAAGATAACAAAGGGGTAAAGTTGTAAGGGAATCAAAGTTTCAGAGGTGTCTGTCTCTGTTCAAGGAACGGATATGGAAGAAGGAGAAGTAAAGGAAAACAGAAAACAAAAATTTGGTCCACAACAAAATACTAGAGAAAGAAGCAACAAAAACAAACCCACACTACTTAGAAGCTAGAGGGTGGACATCAACATAGAAGAGTTAACAAAGAGCACGGGAAAATTAGTAAAACAGATTACCTTTAAAATAAATCAGGCCTGCCGGGCGTGGTGGCGCACACCTTTAAACCTAGCATTCAGGAGGCAGAGGCAGAGGCAGGTGGATCTTTGTGAATTCAAGGCCAGCCTGGTCTACAGAGTGAGTTCCAGGACAGCTGGGGCTACAGGGAGACCCTGTCTCGAAAAGACCAAACAAACAAACAAAAATTAAAACACTCATCATGTGAGACTTTAAAAATACTATTTCCCAGGGCTGGAGAGATGGCTCGGCAGTTAAGGGCACCAACTGCTCTTGCAGAGGACTCGGGTTCGATTCCCAGCACCCGTATGGCGGCTAGGAACCGTCTTTAACTCCAGTTCCAGGGGAATCTGACACCCTTTTCTGACCTCCACGGCATTGCATGACACGGGTGCACCAACCGACATGCAGACAGTACACTCATACGCATAAAAAAATAATTTAGGGCCGAGCATGGTGGCACATGCCTTTAATCCTAGCACTTGGGAGGCAGAGGCAGGCAGATCTTTGTGAGTTCAAGGCCAGCCTGGTCTACAGAGTGAGTTCCAGGACAGCTGGGACTACTGGGAGACCCTGTTTCAAAAATACCAAAAAAAAGAAAAGAAAAAAAATAATAATTTAAAAAATATTTAAAAATACTACGTCCCACCGGGCGTGGTAGCACACGCCTTTAATCCTAGCACTCGGGAGGCAAAGGCAGGCGGATCTTTGTGAGTTCAAGGCCAGCCTGGTCTACAGAATGAGTTCCAGGACAGCTGGGGCTACAGGAAGATCCTGTCTCAAAAAGACCAAAAAAAAAAACCAAATAAATAAAAAATAAATAAAAATACTATTTCCCGTTGCATGATTATAGATGACAATGAATCAGTGTACTGAAGTCAAAAGCACAGCATATGTGATGTTTTTCCCTAAATAATAGATTATATAGCTTAAATAAAAGATTGTATTGCTTAAATAAAGAGCTTAATCTTTACAAGCTCATAAATTTTAGTACTTAACTGCCAGGTTTTCTGGGAAAAATGTTTAAAAGGCCTCTGGATTGCAACCNTTTTTGATTTAATTAATTTTTTTTTTGTACTCTTCAGTTCTGTATTTTTTTTTTTCCTTTTTTATTATTTTATTAATTTTTTGGCCTTTTTAAGGACAGGGGTTCCTGTAGCCCCAGCTGGCCTGGAACCGTATGTAGACCAGGCTGGAAGAGATCTCCTGCCTCTCCCTCTTGAGTTAAAGGCATTGGGCCACCACGCCCGGCCTTTTTTTTTTTTTTTTTTTTGTTTTGTTTTTTGATTTATTGTTAAAATTCACAGTCTTCTGCCACGTCTCTTGTCTTTTCATTTTCATTTTGCTTTGGTTGTTTACAACTTTGTTTCTGATAATTGTTTCATTTGGGTCTTTGGGGCCTGTTTCTAAAGTCAGTTTTTCACATGTTTAAGTCCTTTTTCTTTCTTTATTTTCATTTATTTTTCAACTTGATAGATAATTGAATAGGAAAGACATGGAGATTGAGGCGTAAAACTGAATTGTCATTTAAGAAAACCTAAAACATTGCCATTTGTCCTGAAGAATAAACAGTCATGATAGAAGGAACCGCTAAAAACCAGTTAATAGAGTCAGGTTAGGCTAGGTTAGAGAAGGAATTGAGGGATGTGAGAACATGGGAATCTTCTTGTAGGGATGGAGATGCTAGCAGGGCAGGATGCTGGCATAAGCAAGGAGATCGTAGGCCTTAAGGTAAAAAATAGAAATAAAAGTGGGTGAAGTTGTGTACATTTGTAATCCCTGCACTTATGAGGTGAGGGCAGGAGGATTCCTACGTTGGAGGCCAGCCTAGGCTGCTTAGCAAGTTTGAAGCTAACCTAGACAACAGTGAGACTCTTGTCTCAAAAACAAAACTAAAGAGAATGCAGCTGTTCTGGTGGTGTTTGTCCTTGAGTTTAGATGAGAAATGTAAAATTAGGATTGGAGTCTGTCTTCATGGGCTGATGGGAGTGGGTTAGCTTTGGAAGAAGGAACTGTTTAGTAAATGGTGAAGTCCACGGAGAGAAGTTCAGACTGTGCTGGACTTTGGGAGTGCTGTTTTTTGAATTTCCTTTTGATGAAATTACTTTTTAGTGTTTTGGACTTAAAAATGACCTGCATGATTGTGGGTAAGTTGAGACCAGAAGCCACCAAGCATTTGCCATCGGCACCATACACCCTAGAGGGATTCATGCTTAGCAGATGACAAAGCCCTCAAGTCCAGTGATCTTTCTCTAATTCCTTACAAATACTAGTACCCAGCCTACCTCACAGGCCTTTGGTAAAGATGTAGTGGAATGTATGGAATAGTTAAAAAATGAAAGAGAATAAAGAGAAAGAAAGCATTGTACAGATGTAAGGTGGCTTAACCATGTGACTGGTGGAGAACTGAATGATTTATAATCATACTGAAGGAAAATAATTTAAAACAAACTTACTACATATGCATTTAATTTGTTCATATTACTTAATTGGGTTAAGTAAAATTTAGCATAAGAGCACCAGAAATTAATATTGCATTTTTCAGCACAAAGGATTAGACAATATCTTTGAGGAAATGAATTTTTTTTTTTTGAAAAGACTATAAAGGCAAAAAAGTTGTGTGGATTTAAGCTTTTGATTTCTATATAGACTACAATAAAATTTAAACATTGTGAGTAATTAGATATTATAGGACATTTGATCTACAACAAAGTCAAAACAACTCCAGGAGTAACAGCACTAGTGTAATTCATAGGCAAAATAAAATTTAAAACTAAAAGTATGAAATCATTTTTCTGTCTCTAGGCAAAACTTGGTTTCTCTAATATAACTGGAATTGATTACTCTGCTTCTGCAATTCAGCTTTCTGGAAGTATTTTAGAGAAAAAAGGGTTATCTGACATTAACTTGAAGGTAACTCTTAAATATTTTCATATTTTTTATTACAATAATAAAACTATAAAGTTTACAATGTTTCTTAAAAGTGGTTTTAATTTCTTGCTGACAACCTTTTTTTTTTTTTTTTTTTGGTCTTTCGAGCCAGGGTCTCCCTGTATAGTCCCAGCTTGCCTGGAACTCACATTGTGGACAAAGATCTGCCTGCCTCTGCCTCCTGACTGCAGGATTATTAAAGGCTGGCCACCACGCCTGGCTAATTTTTTTTGTTTCTATTTTATTATGTGTATGGATGACTGTCTGCTGTAGATGGTGCATGCACCATTCATGCAATGCCGTGGAGGTTCGAACGAGGGCGTTGGATTCCCCTGTAACTGGCGCTCTCCTGGAATTAGAGTTACAGACAGTTCTTAGCTGCATGTGGGTGCTGGGAATCGAACCTGGGTCCTCTGTACTTGCAAGAGCAGTCAGTGCTCTTACCACCGCTCCATCTCTCCAGTCAGACAACTTTTGATTTAATAAATTAAGGACCAATTATAAATAACCCAAATTGAAACATTTAAAGGTAACTATTAAAGCTTTAATCTAGCGGGGCTGGTGGTGCACGCCTTACTTTCCTTTAATCCTAACACTTTGGAGGCAGGGGCAAGATTTTGGTAAAATTACTTTTTTTTTTTTTTTTTTTTTGGTCTTTTCGAGACAGGGTCTCCCAGTAGCTCAAGCTGTCCTGGGACTCGCCTGTGTTGACCAGGCTCGCTTGTCTTACTCTCCAAGATTCACCTGCCTCTGCCTCCCCAAGTGGACAGGGGAAGGAAATTACTTTTTTTGTGTATATGTGCACAGGTCCCATGTGTAACCTAGGCTAGCCTTTAACTTGCCATTGCCTCTCCTGTCTTAGCTACTGATTTCTGGGATTATAAGCATGCACAACTGTGCTTTGTGGGAAATTATCCCATATTTGCAAAAACATGGTAACACTTGACTATGGATTAATCAGATCAAGTTATGAATACACAGAACATTATAATTCCACCAAAAATCATTGTTATCTTTATGTCCTATGAGTCAGAAAGCACAGGTTTCTTATTACTGTTTTTGTTTTTTCTTATTGGTCTTTTTGAGAAGGGTCTCCCTTTTAGTCCCCGATGGCTGGAGTTCCCTCTGTAGACCAGGATGGCCTTGAACTCACAGACGATTCCCACTTTTTCTGCCTGCCACGTGCTGGGATTAAAGCGTGCATCACCACGCCTGTTACTGTTTTATTTTTATTTCATGTGTGTGTTTTTTTTTTTTTTTTTTTTTTTTTTTTTTTTGCACCCGTGTTGTGAGGTTAGAAGAGGGTGTGGATCCCTGGAACTGGAGTTGCAGATGGTTGTGAGTGGCATGTGGGGTGTGCCGAGAACTGAACCTGGGTCCTCCAGACGCACTAGCAACTACTTACAATTGCTGAGCCATCCTCCAGCCCCTAAGACTCACAGGTTATTCTAGCCCAGGCCTCTTAGGTGAGTTCTAAGATTGTATAAAAGCTATCTCCTAAAGTAATACTTGGACAGCTCATAGTTTCTGAACTTAAGTAGTCCAAATTGAAACTCTGGTTTCTTTCTTAAATTGTTTTGGACGAAATACAGATTAAACTCCATAGGCTTTAAAAAAAAGCGGATGCAGTGTGTGTTGGTAGGGTGGTGAAGTGTAGGAGTATAGTAGTCTGAGAGGCGATGGGGGAGGGGATTTACAATAGGCCAAATTACATGTATGAAAGCTCTAAGTGATAAAACTATTATTTAAGTTGAGTTGTGCGTGCGTGTATGGCTCTGATCCCACGCACTCGGGAGGCAGATGCCAGGAGGATCTCTGTGAGATTCAAGCCCAGCCTGGTCTACAGAGTGAGTTCCCAGGCCACTGTGGCTACAGGGAGATCCTATCTCAAAAAAAAAACCAAAAAAGCAAAAAAAAAAAAAAAAATATAATATCTCATATATATATATATTATATTATATATTGTTTAAAGCTGTGTATGATGGTGCACCCCTTCCATGCCAGCACTCAGGAGGGCCGAGACAGGTGTATTTTCTGTGAGATCGAGGCCAATGGTCTTCTACATAGTTGAGTTCCAGGCCAGCTGGGGCTGCAGAGAAATCCTGTCTCACAAAAGACAAAAAAAATTATTTTAAAAAATTATAAAAAAAAAAAAAAAGTGTGGCGCACGCCTTTAATCCTAGCACTCGGGACGGCAGAGGCAGGCGGATCTTTTGAGTTCACGGGGCCAGCCTGGTTACAGAGTGAGTTTCCAGGAGCGGCTGGGGCTACAGGGAGACCCGGTGTCTGACCAAAAAAAAACAAAATTATCATGAGTAAAAAAAAAATTACTATGAGTAATGATAAGCTAATTGCTTTGCTTTTTTGTTTGTTTTTGTTTTTGAAACAGAGTCTCCCTGTAGCCCCGGCTGGTCTGGAACCCATTGTGTAGACCTGTCTGGCATTGAACTCACAGTGGTCAGCCTGTTTCTGCCTCCCGATTGCTGGGACTCAAGGTGTGTGCTAACCATGCCATAACCAGTTAATTGTTTCTTTTTCAAAGTATTTCAGAATTAATCTTATTGGTGGATTGAATTTGTGAATATCATAGAATTAAGCCACATTATTGTTTCAAGTACTTTTTGAGACAGGGTCTCCTTGTAGCTCCAGCTGGCCTGGAACTCACTCTGTAGACCAGGCTGGTTTTAAACTCACAAAGATCCACTGCCTCTGCTTCCAGAGTGCTGGGATTAAATAAGCATGAGCCACCATGCCAGACCAGGCTCTTTTTTCTTATTTATTTTATTTTTTAAATTTATTTATTCGGTTTTTTGTATGAATGTACTGTCTTGCATGCAGGTCTGTGCACCGTTTTGTGCACATGCTGTGGAGGTCAGAAGTAGGGTGTTCGGATTCCCTGGAACAGGATTTCTGTGGAATTGGAGTTTTCAGATGGTTCTCGGCCGCCCATGTGGGGTGCTGGGGATGGAACCCGGGGGCCCTCTGAATGCAGATAGTACATTCCTAAACATACAGAAATAAAAAAAAAAGAGGGTCCTCTGTAAAGAGCTGTTGGTGCTCTTACCTTCTAGGCCATCTCAGCCCCTCATTACTCTTTTTTAAAAATATTATTTTCTGGGGGCTGGAGAGGTGCTCAGCTGTTAAGAGCACCCGAACTGCTCTTGCAGAGGACCCTCGTTTGCGTCCCAGCACCTACATGGTGGCTAAGGAACCGTCTTTGCCGGGCGGGGTGGTGCTTGCCTTTATCCTAGCATTTGGGAGCAGAGGCAGGTTGATCTTGTGATTTCAAGGGCCAGCCTGGTCTACAGAGTGATGTTCCGGACAGCTGGGGCTACATGGAGACCTTGTCTTCGAAAAGGACCAAAAAAAAAAAAGAAAGAACCGTCTTTGACTTCAGTTCCAGGGGAATCCCCCACCCTTTTCTGACTTCCACAGCATTGCACCACATGGGTGCACCAACCTACATGCAGACAGTACATTCATACACATAAAAAAAAAAATTTTTTTTTTTTTTTTTTTTTTTTTTTATCTTTATGTGTATGGCTGTACTGTTTGCATTTGTCTAAGTGCACCCATATTGTGCAATGCCTAAGGATGTCAAAAGAAAGCATCGGAGTCCCTGGAACTGGAGTTACAGATGGTTGTTAGCTCTCATGGCAGTGCATGTAGGACCTTGCTGGTCCTCAGCAAGAGCAGTCAGGGCTCTTAACTTTGTATTAAAGCCATTAGATATGGGATGCTGAGGTTATACTAAGAAGCTAGAGTGCAGTATATGTACCTGGTTAAGTAGTCATTTAATTTCTTAAGCTTCATGCCATTGTTAGATGTGTTAGGAGCTTTGTGAGCTGCTGAATTAAAACGAAAGAATTTTTGATAATTCCTTGTTTTCCTTAGGGAACTCATCTTGGAATATAAGCTAAAATTCTTATTTCCAATGACCTGAGTCATTGGAATAAGTTTAAATAAATTTCGTTATTTTGAAAATATGCTAACATATTTATCAAAATATACACTTTTCTTGACAAATGGAGCTTTGTGCTTTGTAACCATGCTGTACTCTTTTTAACTTTTATTTATTTATTTATTTTGTTTGTTTTTTTATTTTATGTATTTTTGATATGGACTGAGTTTCTTGCATAGGTCTGTGCACCCGTGTCGTGCAATGCCGCGGAGGGTCAGAAGAGGGGCTCGGGATTCCCCTGGAACTGGAGTTTCGGAATTGAGACAGACGGTTTCTCAGCCGCCATGTGGGTGCTGGTGATCGAAATCCCGGTCCTCTGCAAGAGCGGTCGGCGCTCTTAAACACGCTGGCCATCTCTCCAGCCCCCACACGCTGATATTATTAAGCAGTGTGCCTGGCTTTGATTTATTTCCAAATTTGTAGTGATTTGAAATGTCCAGGAACACTATCAACCTTTTTTTTTTTTTTAACTAATTCTGGCTTTAATGATCTTGGAATGAAGCACATAAAAGTTAGCTATAAAGTTGAAAATATGTTTGTTATATGTAAAATACTGTCACAGTGGTCCCTTTTATCTATAACTTTTCACAGGTTGTCACTTAAATTCTCTGAAGATTGTGTTAACTGTTCTCATATGGACATTTATTTTTAATGTAGGTAGAAGACTTTTTGAATCTTTCCTCAAAGCTGTCTGGATTTCATGTCTGTGTTGACAAAGGGACTTTTGATGCCATAAGTCTTAATCCTGATAATGCAGTTGAGAAGAGAAAGCAGTATGTGAGATCTCTCTCCAAGGTGTGGAAACAAAAAGGCTTTTTTCTAACAACCTCATTTTTTACTTGGACCCAGGAAAGAGTTGCTAAATGAAATCAGTGAATGTAAATGGCTACATGGCGTTTAAATGTGTGCTTACTTCTACTTAAGTAAATGCTTTTTCTTATGCATTACGGTATTTTACATTTCTGTTTGTGGGAATTGCCTGCTTTTCTTCTGTGTTAATGACCTTGGTAATAACTTTTAACTGTATATACAAGCACAAGAAGTAATTAATAAATAAATGCCGGGCGTGGTGGCGCACGCCTTTAATCCTAGCACTTGGGAGGCAGAGGCACGCGGATCTCTGTGAGTTCGAGGCCAGCCTGGTCTACAGAGTGAGTTCCAGGATAGCCAGAGCTACAGGGAGACCCTGTCTCAAAAAAAAAATTATTAAATAAAAATTAGGTATCATTATTATACTTGATATTTTCAAAACCTTTATGGTGCTATTTTGAGAGGTTGTAGAAATTTCAGGATGAAGGACCTAGCAGGAGGAAGCAGGTCACTGAGGGTGGGGCCTTGGGGTTATTATCTATGATCACTGTCTGTTGGCCTCTCTGCTTGCCAGTTGGCAATAATGTGAGGGAACTGCTCCACCATGCCCTCCTGGCAATTATGAATTGACCCCTCTGAAACCATTCTCCTCTGGTACATTATTTCCATCAGGTATTGTGGTCACGGTGATGGAAACCAATTCCTGAAGTTGACATCCAAAGTCTGGGCCATTCCTCCCATTCTTCTACTTTCATCATTATTATCATATATGTATTCATGATGTGGAGGGGAAACATGCATGGGCCATGGCACACATGTAGAGGTCAGAGGGTGACTTTATGGGATCAGTTCTTTCCTTTGGCCTTTATGTGGGTCCCAGGGATCGAACTCATATCTCCAGGTTTGTGCATCAAGCTCCTATACCCAATGAGCCATCTTGTTGGCCCACATCTTTCCATTCTAATGCCACAACAGACTTTATATCACTACTTACTATGTGTTACCGAAAGGACAGAGAGCTACGATTCTCTCATCTGGATGAATGCTCAGCCTTGAAACCCACCCCAGAGCTGAAGAACAGACAGACAGACAGACAGACAGTCCAGCCACCTCTGAATCACACCAGGTCATGGCTTTACCACAGGGAAATGAGCTGTGAGAATGAAAACATTTTCCAATGGTTTGAATCATCCTTTGCAGACATCTGATCTTTCCATGGGCTTCCAGCAATGAAAGCCTGGGCTTCCAGCAATGAAAGCCTGGCCAAAAACAATGAAGACAGCAACGCGGAGGCTCTGGACCTGTCCTGATAGAACTGAAAACCCATGGCTCAGTCAGTGAAGTGCTTGCTGTACGAGCACGAGGACCAGAGTGTGGAACCGCAGAACTCACATAAAACTCCACGTGGACACCATGATCCCAGAGGTGAGGAGACAGACAGGAGGCCCCTGAGGCCAAATCAGCCAGCCTAGCCAAATCAGGTTCAGCGAGAGACTCTGTCTCAAAAATATAGGGTAGAGAGCAATTGAGGAGCACACCCAGAACTGCCTTCTGGCTTCCACACTTCTCCTGATTGGCTTTGTCTGTCCACTTGACACACTTGGGAGGAAGCAACCTCAACTGAGAAATTTCCGCTATTGGATTTCCTCTGTGGCCATGTCTGGGAGGCATTATCTTGATTGTTGAGTGATGTGGGAGAGCCCAGGCCACTGTGGGTGCTGCCACCCCTGGGCAGGAGATCCTTGTGTGTATAATGAATCCAACCAAACACAGGTCAGGGGAAGCATGCCAGTAAGCAGCCTTCCTCCATGGTCCATGCTTCGGTTCCTGCCCTGGGTTCCTGCCCTGGGTTCCTGCCCTGGCTTTCCTCCATGACAGACTGGAAGCTGTAAGCCAAATAAACCATTTCCTTTCCTGAGTTGCTTTTGGTCAATGTTTTATCTCAGCAAACAGAAACGTGACCGGGACAACAGTCAAGGGTGCACGTATACTTGCAAACATGTGAACATGCGTGCAACACACACAGAATAACAAAAACAATAGCAACAGTTCATCCAGTGACCTCATGGTTTCAGGGATGCCCCTTGGCCTCCTTCCTGGAATCCCTGTGCGGTTTACCCATGTATTCCATTTGTTGGGTGGTGTATTCTATTGCCCACCCACATACCCAAGACTTTTTGTACTACAGAATAATTCCAGCCAGAGAGATTTAATGGGTGGGGTATATCTCCTTTCTGACCCTCCTGCAAGGATAGACCCAGACCAGTATAATCTAGGAATAGCAGACTGGTCCTCCATATAGAAATGTGTGGGTTCATGGTTAGTTTCACCAGGATAAAAAACGAATGGCATTCTCTATTATATCATCTGAATAAGAAATGGCCCTTCCAGCACTGAGTGCTTGTGTCTCTGTATGTGGTCTATACATGTGCATGTAGGTGCACATGTCTGCATGTGTATACAGAGGTCATAGGTCAATGACAAGTGTGCTGGTTAGTTTTTGTCAACAAAAACTGAGTCACCTGGGAAGAGGGAACCTCAGTTGAGGAATTGTCTCTATTGGCTTTGCCCATGGCCATGTATGTGTGGCATTTTCTTGATTGCTAATTGATATAGGTGGATAGCACACTGTGGACAGTGCCATCCCTAGACAGGTGGGCCTGGGTTGTATGGGAAAGCCAGATGAGCAAGCCAGGAAGCAGCCTGCATCATGGTCTCTGCTTCAGCTCCTGCCTCCTGCTTGACCTTCTGCCCTGACTTCCCTGGATGATGGACTGTGGCTTATAAGGTGAAGTAAACCTTTTTTCCCCTGCAGGTTGCTGTGAATCGGTGTTTTATCACAGCAACATAAACTAAACAAGAACAGGTGTTTTCCTCTATTGCTCTCTGTCTTATTTCTCTGTTTTGAGACAGAGTCTCTCACTGAACCTGTAGCTCACTGACTGGCTAGATAGGAAGGCTGGAGAACCTCCCTGTCTCCCCTCCTTCAACCCAATACTAGGGCACAGATGTGTTCCACCATGACCGGCATTTACATGGGTGCTGAAGATTTGAACTCAGGTCCTCATGCTTGCACAGCAAGCACTCTTTGCACTGAGCCATCTCCACAGTCCTCTAGGAACTGAGTTCCCATGAAGAATCCAAGAAAGTCAACTCACTCCCAGAAAAAGACCTGGGGTGGATCTGGTATTATACTTATCTCCTTCCTTATGAGAAAAGACCAACCCATTTCACTACAGTGGGGAGAAGCAGCCGCCATGATGGCCGAAACCCTCTAAAACCAGGAGCCAAAATACATCACTCCGTCTTTGATGACATCGACACTAAGGGTGATGATGGGGGCTATAGCTAACTTTTCAGAGCTGGGGAATGCCCCCTCTGCTCCTGGAGTTCAACCTCACCCTTCCCAACTTCAGGAATTCCTTCTGAGCTTGGCTTTGGGGTTTGAGCATCTGTGTTCCCCTCTTTTCTTCATCTTCCCTTAATCTTTCCAGGTTCTGCCCCTCAAAAGTCCCCCTTAGGGATTGGGGAGATGTCTCAGCAGTTAAGAGGACTGGCTGCTCTTGCAGAGGACCTGGATTTGGCTCTCAGCAACCACATGGCAGCTAACAACCATCTGTAACTCAAGATCCAGGGGATACAATGCCCTCTTCTGGCCTCTGCTGGCATTGCACATATGTGATGCACTTACTGCCATGCAGGCAAAATAGTTAATCCTAGCACTTGGGAGGCAGAGGCAGGCGGATCTTTGTGAGTTCAAGGCCAGCTTGGTCTACAGAGTGAGTTCCAGGACAGCTAAGGCTACAGGGAGACCCTGTCTCGAAAAGACAAAAAAAAAAAAAAAATGTAAAGAAAAGGATAAGCGGAGCTGAAGAGATGGCCTAGCAGTTAAGAGCGCCGACCGCTCTTGTAGAGGACCCGGGTTCGATCCCCAGCACCCACATGGCGGCCGAGAACTGTCTGAAACTCCAATTCCAGGAGAACTCCAGTTCCAGGGGAATCTGACACCCTCTTCTGACCTCCATGGCATTGCACGACACGGTTGCACAGACTTGCATGCAGACAGTACATTCATACACATACAGAAATAAATAAAATTTTAAAAATTAAAAAAAAAAGAAAAAGAAAAGGATAAGCCCCCACAAACATGTCAGAAGGACCAGGTAATTCTATATTCTGTTCAGTTCACAACAGTGGCTATTACAGTAAATCTAAATACTCCCCCTGAACCCCATTGTATGTGGCCATTCTCTGGTACAACAGTCACCATCAGCACACCTCACAGGGCACAAGACGCACAAAGACAACCTCAACCCTAACCTCCAAGCCACAACCTGCACTAAATCCTCGCTCCCTGATGGAGACCCCAGAAGCATGGTGGCCTAGAATCTGTCTTCTCTCTTCCTCATTCCCCACAGCCAACTGGCCACCATACCAGGTAACACTTCCTCCTGCATCCCCTGCCTTGTGATGTTCAGTGTTCACCCTGCCTCCACAGTCAGCCTCAACCCTGTGGTCTCCCAGTCTCCCACCTTGTCACCCTGTAGTTTTCCTTTGCTGCCACCAGAAGGCAGTATTCAGCACCATGCTGGACCCCTCTTCCTCCACTCTTAATCTGGTGCTGCTTCCTATCTTCATAACAGGGAGTTCACTCACACCCACCTCCCAGGCCACTCCATTTAAGTGTTTTAACCTGTCACGTTGTGTGAGCTGTTCAACCAGTTGTTTGGTCCTTTTGCTATCCTAATTCTACATTGAGGCTCCCTCCTAACCTGGGTGCCTTGTCTAACACCACAACCCACTCTGGCTCACATCAAATTTTTCCACCAGCCCTTCACTGGGGGATTCTAGGCAGGTGCTATACCATTGAGCCACACCCCAGTCCCTAACTGGGGGATTCTAGGCAGGTGCTGTACCATTGAGCCACACCCCAGTCCCTAACTGGGGGATTCTAGGCAGGTGCTGTACCACTGAGCCACAGCACAGCCCCTCACTGGGGGATTCTAGGCAGGTGCTCTACCATTGAGCCACACCCCAGCCCCTCACTGGGGCATTCTAAGCAGGTGTCCTACCACTGAGCCACATCCCAGCCCCTCACTGGGGGATTCTAGGCAGGTGTCATACCACTGAGCCACATCCCAACCCCTCAGTTGGAGATTCTAGGCAGGTATTCTACCACTGAGCCACATCCCAGCCCCTCACTGGGGTATTCTAAGCAGGTGTTCTACTACTGAGCCACATCCCAGCCCCTCACTGGGGGATTCTAAGCAGGTGTTCTACCACTGAGCCATGCCCCTACTAGCCATCCCCCTTTTCTACAAGAAAGTAGAAGAGAGATTAGTTGGGAAGACAAAGGGGATCAGAGGGAGTCAGGGGACTGACAAGAGGTGACTATTACCAAAATATGTTATATGGGGCTTAGGAGATGGATCAGTAGGCAAAAGCATTTGACATGAAGTTCCAGAGGATCTCAGTCAAGTCCCCAGAACCCATGTAAAAGCCAAACACACATTGTGGACATCTGGGATCCCAGCACTCCCACAGGAAGATGGGAGGAGGAAGCAGGAGGATCCTCAGAAGTTTAAGGTCATGCTGACCCACACAGTGTGCAAACAAGAAAGCAACTGGGCCTCAAACAAGACAAAAGGTGAAGTCTGACACCTGAGATTCTCCTCTGACCTCCACACACTCACTATGGAAGGCACACACCTACATTCACATGAGAATACACACACACACACACACACACACACACACACATTATACACACACAAAACTTAAAAAATATATCCATGCTGGGCGAGGTGGCACATGCCTTTAATCTTAATACTTGGGAGGTAGAGGTGGGCGGATTTCTGTGAGTTCAAGGCCAGCCTGGTCTACACAGTGAGTTCCAGGACAGCCAGAGCTACAGGGAGACCCTATCTTAAAAAGACCAAAAAAGGGCTAAAGAGCTGGCGCAGCTGTTTAAGGCTCAGGATCATAACCAAAAAGACCCCCCCAAAAAATATATATAAACATATATATGCACATATATATATATACACATATGAAAATATCATCATGAAACCTATTAGTATATATAATTAATACATGCAAATGAAGAAAAATTTTAAAACACAAACTTAGTAACTGAGAATGATAACTGACATAATTAATCCCCAGACCTTGGGAGGGTGGGTGAGACAAGGGAACGTTCACGAGTTCAAGGTCAGCCTGAGCTACATAGTAAAGACCCTGTCACAAGAGAAACAGGAGCTGGAGAGATGACTTAGCAGTTAAGAGCACTGGCTGTTCTTGCAAAGGACCTGAGTTCAGTTCTCAGCACCCACACGGCAGCTAGCAACCATCTGTAACTCCAGTTCTGAGGGATCTGATGCCCTCTCTGGCCTCTATGGGCACTACACTCATATCCACACACCCTCACACAGATATGCACAAATACATATAATTTAAATATACTAAAAATAGGGGCTGGAGAATATAGCTCAGTGGTTAACACTCATACACATAAAATAATTTTATTTAAAAATATTTCATTCATTTTTTATTTTGTGTGTATGAGTACATTGCCTGCATATATGTAAGTGCATCCATGTTGTATAGTGCCCACAGAGGTTACAAGAGGGTGTCGGATCCCCTGGAACTGGAGTTACAGGCCATCGTTACTTCCCATGTGGGTGCTTGAAATATAACCTGGGTCCTCTGTGAAAGCAGCCAGTGCTCTTAATAAATATCCCCCCAAATAAAATATTTTAAATAATGATAATACAACTGACACAATAGCACAGGCATTAAAGGCTTCAGCTCACCACCGACAAGATAAAAATAAGAAAAATAGATATTTTTTAAAAGCAAGCAATGGGGCTGGAGAGATGGCTCAGTAGTTCAGAGCTCTGGCTGCTCTTGCAGAGGATCAAGGCTCAGTTCCCAGCATCCACATGGCAGCTAACAACTGTCTATAATTCCAGTTCCAAGGGGTCCGATACCTTCTTCCTACCTCCTCAGGCATTCCACAACATGGGTGCACTTACATACATGCAGGCAAGACAGTCATATGCATAAAATAAAAGTAATATTTTTTTATTTTTATTTATTTTTTGTATGAATGTACTGTCTGCATGTAGGTCTGTGCACCCATGTCATGCAATGCCGAGGAGGTCAGAAGAGGGTGTCAGATTCCCCTGGAACTGGAGTTAAAGACGGTTCTCAGCCTCCATGTGGGTACTGGGAATTGAACCCGGGACCTCTGCAAGAGCAGTCAGTGCTCTTAACCACTAGGCCATCTCTCCAGCCCGAAGTAATAATTTAAAAAAAAAAAACGCAAACAGGCTGTGTGTGGTGGCACATGCCTTTTATCCCAGCATTTAGGAGGCAGAGAGAGGTGGGTTTCTTTGAGCTTCATGCCAGTCTGGTCTACATAGAGAGCTCCAGGCAGCCTGGCTACAGGGACACAGTCTATAAATAAATAAATACACAAAACTGGCATACCCAGAGTGCACATGAATGGATGTGTAAGCAGTTTGTAACTTGTAAAGGATCTATGGCAAATACTTGTCCTATCTATGAGTGGGCATTTTCAGAGCCAAAGGCCATGTGCCCAACTACTAGACTCCAAGGTACAAATTTACTTGACTGTTCCCTGAGTGCCTGGCCCAGCACTGCAATGTCAGCTGCGACCTCTCGGGGGCTGGACCAGATGTTCCTGGAGCTGGCGGTGGGGTGGTGCAGGTCCAGCTTCCATCCTGGGATGGAGACAGGATTTTGGTTTGCTGTACTGTCTCCTGTAAGCCCCATGCTGTGGACTTGGGTGGAGACAGATGAAGTCTTGAAACCACCAGTGGATAAGAGCACTTGCTGCATAAACACAAAGACTGAGTTTGAATCCCCAGTACCCACTTAAAAAGCTGGGTCTCAGGGCTGGCAAAATGACTTAGTGGGTAAGAGTGCTTGCTGCATAACCACAGGGACGTGAATTCCAATCCCTACAGGCATGGCCATGAGCCCATCGTTGTGGGGTGTTGAATCAGGAGAATGGCTGGGACTTGCTGGCCACCTGCCTAGCTGCAGGTTCAATGAGAGACCCTGTCTCAAGGGAGTAAGGTGTCGAGTGAGCAGGACCCCGAAGTCATCTGGACTCTCTACACACCACACACACCAGCCAAGAAAGAAAAAGGGAATCTCTTGCACCAACCTCTCCCTCTCCCTCTTTCTCTCTCCCCCACCTCTCTCCCATCTCTTTTCTTATTTTGGAGGGTGGGAAGGAACACTCACTATGCAGTCCTAAATAGCCTCAAACTCAGGATTCCCAGTCCTGAACCTCCTCAATGCTGCAATTTCAGATGTGCATCATCGGCCCCAGTCCCACCCTTTCGTTTATAGGTGAGAAAAATTGAGACCCAGTAAAAGAATCTGCTGCCCATAGTGCCCCCGCACCCCCGCAAGCTACCCACAGAGTCAGCAAAAGCCAAGACTGCTGTTTTTAATTCCCCCACCCTCTTGCAATCAGCAGGGAGACTGGTTTCACTAAAGGGGTAAAAATCTGATAAGAATCTGAGGAATGTGAGTACAGAAAGGGAATGAGCATGGAACTCCCCGTCTGATACCAGGGCTCAGCGCACGGTTGTCTGGGATTGTAAGCAGGGCATCTCTCCATCAGCAGCATACCTCCTGGTCCAAAAGGAAGATGGTTCTGCTGGTAGCGTTAGGAGAACCCACATTCGAAAGCCAGTTTTGATGGCCCAGGCCTACAATCTCAGCACTGGGGAGGCAGAGACAGAGGATCCCCACCCCACGCCGATCCCTGGGCTTGGTCGCCAGTCTAGCAGAACCAAGGAGCTCCAGGTTCAGGGAGACTCTGCCTGAAAAACTTTAGTGGGGCGAGGGAACCTGGCCCAGGGGCCGTGCAAACTTAAGGACTGGAGTCTGGGTCCCCAGAACCCAGGTAAAATGCCCGGGAGGCATGGTGACCCACCTGTAATTCCAGGCTTGGAAGGCAAAGAAGAGACCAAAGATTCCAGAGCAAGCTGGCTAGGGTGGAAGCTCTGGCTTCGACTGAGCTCTGAATACAATGGAGGAGAAACTGAGGAGGATTCCTAACATCGACCTTGGACCTCCACATGCCTGAGCACAGATGTGCACCCGTACCCAGCACATGAACCTACACACATGCAATAACATGCTTCCAAACACACACACACACACACACATACACACACACACACACACACACACACACACACACACACACACACACACACACACACACACACACACACACACACACACGATCTCTGGGTTTAAAAAAGTAGAAGCCGGAAGCCGGGCGTGGTGGCGCACGCCTTTAATCCTAGCACTTGGGAGGCAGAGGCAGGAGGATCTTTGTAAGTTCAAGGCCAGCCTGGTCTACAGAGTGAGTTCCAGGACAGCTGGGGCTACAGGGAGACCCTGTCTCAAAAATAAAAAAGTAGAAGTCGGGCTGGAGAGATGGCCTAGCGGTTAAGAGCACCGACTGCAGAGGACCCGGGTTCGATCCCCCGCACCCACATGGCGGCTGAGAACCATCTTTGACTTCAGTTCCAGGGGAATCCGACACCCTCTTCTGACCTGCGTGGCATTGCATGACACGGATGCACAGACCTACATGCAAAGAGTACATTCATACACATAAAAACTAAATAAAAATTTTTTTTAAAGTAGAAGTCCTTAGTCCCCCTGCAAAGGCCCAGCCAAACGAGATTTAGACCAACTCAGTAGCCAGAAATGGCCGGGAGGGATGGCTCAGTTTGTAAAGCACTTGCTATAAAAGTGTGAGGACCCAAGTTGGAATCCCCAGAACCCACGGAAAAGCCAGCTGGGCATAGTGGCCTGCCTATAATCCCCGTGCACAGAAGTAGAGGCAAGTCTCCAGAGCAAGCTGGCAGGCCAGCCTCGCTGAAACAGTAAGCTTAGCAAGGAAGCAGACCTCAGTGATTGAGGAAGGCACCCATTGTCAACCTCTGGCTCTACACACATGCAAACACCAATGCACACCACACACACGTACACACGGCACACATGGCGGGTGGGTGGCCCCAGCACCACAGAGTTTAACACAAATTCCAAAATCAATCCTGCGGTTTCTGAGACTTGACTCTCTCCCTCTTTGAGTCATCGAGGCTGGTGGTTCCTGAATCTCCCAGCAGAGGGCTTCACACTGTGGCTGAACACACACAGATCCTGCTCAGAGACTGCAAAGCCCTGTGTTAGGATCCTGCTGTAGAATGCCTCTGCGACCTAATGTGGGGCTGGCCCTCTCTGTCCCCCGGAAGAGCAGCTCTGAAGTAGGGAAACGCTTTGGAGCCCACCACACAGATGCTGTGTGACTAGAAGGCCAGGGGATTGCAGCTTGGCTCCCAGAACTGTGCAGGTGGGAACCAAAGTGGCCCAGTAGTTATCTGGGGACAAGTTTCCACTGTCCACGGAGTTCGCTGTATCCGGGGACAACCTTGGGATTATCCTACAAATATCTGACATGGCATGGTCATCTCTATGACTGCAAAGCTGTAGCTAGTCATGGACTGGGTGACAACTCCCCGCTAAGGGGAACTACCTAAGAAGGCAAACCTGCATTTGTATGTTCCTGTGTCCACCCACTCTAACCGCCGCTTCCGGTGGCCAGACCTCTGAGTTCCAGTCCCTCGCTCCCCAGCCTAGGCTTGGCATAGGATACATATTGTTCCTATGAAAGAACATAGACGTGAACTGAGGCCTGCAAGGGACATGTGTCTCCCTAAAGTGGCCGTGAGTGGTCCGCTCTGGCCCTTCATAGCCTTGCTCCTGAAAGACAGGGCACCAGGCCCTCTCCCCGACTAAAGCCGGACTAGGCCCATGTCCAGAGTTTCAGCCCATATCAGCACTCCCAGAATTACCCTACTCCACATCACCCTGCCTCAGTGAGGGACACTCTCACCTGTTCCATGCCCTGGTGACTGAGCTTAATCAGTTCGCCACCAATAATGACTTAATTAACATGGGCTCCTGGGTTGGCAAAGTTCATACCCCCTCCTTATGGAGCTCCTCTGAGCACTTTAAGGAAGTGATGACAATTAGGGAGGTGGCTGAATCAGTTCCTCATACACAAAATCAGTTCCTCATACACAAAGAAAGAATGCATGAGTTATTCATCCTCTTTCTGAGGATGAATAACTCATGCATTCTTTGTGTATGCATGGAGGTAGGGGTGAATGAGAGGGGGCACTCACTGGAAGCCAATGGTTGATGTCGGAACACCTTCCTCTATCACCTCCTGAGACAGGGTCTCTCACTGAATCTGGAATTCACTGAGCCATGTCCTCAGCCCCTCACTGGGGGATTCTAGGCAGGTGCTCTACCACTGAGTCATGTTCCCAGCCTCTCACTGAAGGATTCTAGGCAAGTGTTCTACCCTAAGTCATGTCCCCAGCCCCTCACTGGGGGATTCTAGGTAGGTGCTCTACTACTGAGCCATTCCCTCAGACCCTCATTGGGGGATCCTAGGCAGATGTTCTACCACTGAGTCACACCCCGAGCTCCTCACTAGGAGTATTCTCAGCAGAGTGCCTAATGTGTACCACTGTCCTGGGCTTCATCTCTAGCACTGATATATATATAATTATATATATATATGTACACACACACACACACACACACACACACACACACATCCTGGTTTTCTGAGGCCCTCACCCTCCACTGTCCAGGAATAGGAAAATAATTTGCAAAAACCTAGAAGCTCTGGCAAGTGTGAGCAACAGCTCTGTGGGGCTGGAGTGACTTAGTGAGGGGTGGGAAGAGAGGCTGGCATTGCGTCAGGAAAGGCCTGAATGTCAGGCCTGGGATTTGAACCTTGGCCTGAGGCCATGGGAAGCCAGCTAAGAGTTTTCCGTGAGCACAGAACCTGAACAGAGCCAGATATCAGACGGCTTTTCTCAGCTGCTTCTACAGACGCAGGGACCTGAGACTCAGAGGCTGATACCCCTGCCCCCAGGCCACTTAGGGGAAAGCTGAGCTGCCCTTTGTTCCCAGCTTCAATTAGAGGCAGATGTCCCTCCCATGGAAGGTGCGAGGAGCCCATCTCTCCCTCACCTCTCCCCTCTCATTGGACTGCTGTGCCCATGTCTTCCAGGCACCATGCTTCCCTGCCCCCCAAACACCACAATAAAGACCCAGAGTCACCACAGAAGAATTGCATCTGTTTGAAGCTCCTGATTCATCCCTGCAGAGCCATCCTCCATACACCCCACGGCCACACACCCAGCAGTCTCACTGATTAAAGAGTTTTCCATCTAGGAACCCCTGCAGACAGGCTAGGGTGATTCCCACAGACAGCCAGAGAAATCCAGGCTTCCGAACCTCATCCCAGGAGCCACCACCAGGCTTGCTTGAGGGTTTCTCCATGGGATCAAAACGAAATTAAATCCATCAGAGGCTGTGGAATGCCTCAAATTGGGCTCATCCACGAAAAATCTGAAAGCTAATGATTTACAGTTCTACCAAAAGTTTCTTTTAATCAATCCAGTGTGGGTTTGCCAAACTTTGGGTTAAATTTCTTTAGAATAAGTTACTCTCCTTGTAGAAGGGACCTCACAGTAGGACACTCAGAAGCACAGTAGTAAGGTCTGAAAGTCTTCTTTCCTTCTTTTCTAGACAGGATCTCATGTGACCCAGGCTGGCCCTGAACTCACTGGGTAGTAGAGGATGACCTCGAACTCCTAATTCTCCTGCCTCCACCTTCCAGCATCTCCACACCTGGTTGTACGCAATGTTGGAGATGAGACCCAGGGCTTGGTACATACTAGGCAAACACTCAGCCAGCTCAGCCCTTTGTGAGACGGGAAAGAAAGGAGAGATGGTTTTTTTCATACAAGGTCTCACACAGCACAGGCTGTCCTCAAACTCACTAGGTGGCCAAGGGCGATCTTAAACTGTGCATCCTCCCGCCTTCCCTTCCCAAATGCTAGATTACGGGCTTGCACCACCACACCTGGTTTTAGACAGTGCTGGGGTTGGAACCCAGACCCTAGCTACTGCTTTATGGGGAAAGCACAGGTGATCTGGTCTCCCGTAGTCTGCTCCTCAGAGACTGAGAATCAGTTAAAAGCTACAATGACCATTCTACATACTAAAAAAGAATATGGATCAGCGACAGGACACACTGTGCTGGTCTCTGGTCTCTATTACCATTCCTTTTTTTTTTTTTTTAAAGACAGGGTCTTCCTTTAGTCCCAGCTGGCCTGGAACTTGATATGTAGACAAGACTGGCCTTGAACTCTCAGAGATCCACCTGTCTCTGCCTCCCGAGTGCTGGGATCAAAGGCGTGCACCACCACACCTGGCTCTATTACCATTCTTTTTTTTTTTTTAATTTTTTTTTTAAATTTATTTCCGTATGTGTATGAATGTATTGTCTGCATGCAAGTCTGTGCACCCGTGACATGAAAAGCCGCGGAGGTCAGAAGAGGGTATTGGACTCCCCTGGAACTGGAGTTCTCCTGGAATTGGAGTTTCAGACGGCTCTCAGTCGCCATGTGGGTGCTGGGGATCGAACCCGAGTCCTCTGCAAGAGCGGTCGGCGCTCTTAACCGCTAGGCCATCTCTCCAGCCCCTTTTTTAATTTTTTTTTTAATTTTCTATTACCATTCTTAAATAGCCATCAATTCAGTGTCATAAATAGCATGCATTTTTATTTATGACCCACTGAGTTTCATTAGTCTTGCTTGTAGGAGTATGGATGAGGGGTTATTTACAGAAGCATGAGCAACTTACCATTGTCTACGCTGCTGAAGGAAATATCGTTCTCTCCCTGAAGGAAATATGGTTCTCTCCCATAGTAATGACATTTATTTATTTATTTATTTATTTATTTAAATTTTTGAGACAGAGTCTCCCTACAGCCCTAGTTGGCCCAGAACTCACTCTGTAGACCAAGCTGGCCTTGAACTCACAGAGATTTGCCAAGTGCTAGGATTAAAGGCATGCGCCACCACATCCAGCTTAAAGATGGTTCTTAGCCACCATGTGGGTGCTGGGAATCGAACCCGAGTCCTCTGCAAGAGCAGTTGGCACTCTTAACCACTGAGCCATCTCTCCAGCCCCATGACATACATTTATAATCTTACATTATTACATTACTTATTACATTATTATTATCTTATGCATTATTATTACATTATTACATTACTTATTACATTACATTACTTATTACATTATTATTATCTGATGCATTATTATCTCCAGAGGCTGGAGGCTACAAGTCAAAGTCAGTCTCACATAGGCTCAAGTCAACTTGATCTAGAAGCTGTTTGTCTTCGAAAGCTCCCTGGGAGAATCTGTGACCCTTGTGTCCCACTGACAAAATTCCTTCCAGAAACAGCAGACAGGAGAAAAGATTGATTCTGGCTCATGATTTTAGTCAGTGATGGCAGGGAAGGCACAGCAGAATTTGTAGTGATTCCATGAGTAGCAGAGGCTCATACAGTACAGGACCAGAAGAAATTGGCTAGAACCAAGGGTGGGTATGACCACCAAAGGCCTGCAACTGGTGGCTCCTTCTGCCAGACAGGGCCTACCTCCTAAAGGCTCCATGGCCTTTAAAATAGCATCCAAGTAGGAGAGATGGCTCAATGGTTAAAAGCACTGGCTGCTCTTGGAAAGGACCCGAGTACCCTTTCCAGCGCCCACACAGCAGCTAACAACTGTCTGTAACTTCAGTTCTAGGAGATCTGACACCCTCTTCCGGACTCCATGGGCACTGCATGCACATGGTGCACTTAGGTACATGCAGGCAAAACACTCACACATAAATTTTTAAAAAATAAATATAAGCCAGGTGTGGTGGCGCACGCCTTTAATCCCAGCACTTGGGAGGCAGAGGCAGGCGGATCTCTGTGAGTTCAAGGCCAGCCTGATCTACAGAGCAAGCTCCAGGCCAGCTGGGACTAAAGGGAGACCCTGTCTCAAAAAGACCAAAAATAAATAAATAAATAAATAAATAAATAAATAAAATTATTTATTTTTAAATAATTAGCTTAGTCACCTTGCCTTGGCCCCTGCCTCTCTTGTTACCCTCCATAAATCCATATCCATGAAGGTACCTGGTAAATATAAACCAATGAGTCCAGAGTCCATATCCTCAGCCCCCTCAGTTCTCAGTACTGCAAGTCACTGAACACCTGCCCTCAGCACACCAGAACCAGTTATCAGACAGCTAGAGACAAACTGCATGCCCCAGAGCTTGATGAAACTGTTCAAGCCAGCCAGCCGCAGGGTGCTAGCCTTTATCTCTCCCATTGCGTCCTGTGGAAACCAAAATAAGGGGCTAGCACACACTGCTCTTGCATAGGACCCAAGGTCAATTCCCAACACCCATGTCAGGTGGCTCACAACCACCTGTCACTCTAGCTCCAGGGCATATGATGCCCTCTTTGGCTTCCATGGGCACTGAACACATGTACTCACCCCCCCCTCAACACACAGATTTAATTAAAAATAAATAAAAAACACACAGTAAACATCCTTACCCACAATGCACTCTGTCCCTTGTTTCCTTTCTGCACAACCCCAGTGCTTCTCCCAGTGTTCCTGTGTGTCGCCCCCCCCCCCGGGGAGTTGTGAGTAATAAATTCCTTTCCAGGGACATCATCTCTGGACCTGTGAATGTTACTGTGCCTCTCTTTATCTTTCTTTTTTTTTTAATTTTATTTATTTCCATATGTGTATGTATTGTCTGCATGCAAGTCTGTGCACCCGTGACGTGCAACGCCGCGGAGGTCAGAAGAGGGTGTTGGACTCCCCTGGAACTGGAGTTCTCCTGGAATTGGAGTTTCAGACAGCTCTCAGCCACCATGTGGGTGCTGGGGATCGAACCCGGGTCCTCTGCAAGAGCGGTCGGTGCTCTTAACCGCTAAGCCATCTCTCCAGCCCTGTGCCTCTCTTTTTCATACACTGTAGTATACCTGTTATGTGTTCATGTATATTCATGTATATGTGTGTGCATGTGCGTGGAGAGGCCAGAGGTCAATAAAGGATATCTTCCCCGTACCTCTGCACTTTCACTTTGACACAGGCTCTCACTATGTAGCTCTGGCTGGCCTGAAACTCACTCTGTAGACCAGGTTGGCCTCATACAGAGATCTGCCTGCCTCTGCCTTCTGAGTGCTGGGATTCAAGGTGCGTGCCACCATACCCTATTTTTTGAAATAGGGTCTCTCGCTAAGCCTGGAGTTCATCTATTTGGCTGGACTAGTAGCTGGTGCACTCCAAGGGCTCTCCTGTCTCTGTCCCACTCTGGCGTCGGGGTTGCAGACGTGTGCCACCATGCCCACATGGGAGCTCAGGTTGCACACAAAGCACTTTATCTGCTGAGTCATCTTCCCAGCCCCTCACACACTGTATCTCAGGACAGCTTGCCACTCTATCCACCCGAGATGCAAAGAGTCAGAAGATACAGTATATAAAGTCAGAAAACATGGGCTCTATGCTGCAGTTGTAGCTCAGGTGGTAGAGTGTTGCCTAGCATGTGCAAAGCACTGGCTTCCGTCCCTAGCACCACATAAACCAAGCCTGGTGGTGGTGCATGCCTGCCATCCCACACTTGAGAAGTAAGAGGTTCAAGGTTACCCTTGGCCATATAGGAAGTTTGAGGCCAGCCGGGGGAGGAGAGTTAATCATAAGATCCTGTCTCAAAAGAAGAAAAAATAGCCCTGTATGGTGACACATGCCTTTAATCCTAGCACTCAGGAGACAGAGGCAGGTAGAATCTCTGTGAAATTGAGGCCAGCCTGGTCTACACAAGTTCCAAGCCAGCTGGGGCTACGGGGGGGGGGGGGG
>VZQC01013045.1:3298408-3349331 GCA_009823505.1 Rhizomys pruinosus | reverse complement strand
AGGGGAGGGGAGGGGAGGGGAGGGGAGGGAAGGGAGATCCAGGTTCCCACCCTACGTGGCTCAGCCTCTCCCGGGTTGTGGCTTAGAGGAGCTTCCTGAGGTACGACTGCCATATCTTTCCTGAGGCCGCAAACCCTGACTTTCACAACAAAGGGCACATATTGTCATACAGAATAATAATAGTAGTAATCACAATAATAATTACAGGAGTGGGGCCAGCGAGATGGCTCAGTGGGTAAGGATGCTTGCTGCCAAGCCTGACCTGAGTTCAGTCCCTGGGACCCACAGGGTAGAAGCAGAGAACAGACTCTCGAAAGCTATCCTCCACTCACACCACGCCATGGGTACCCACACATGTACACAGTCACTAAATAAATAAATGCTAGAACGTGTGAACTAACTAAAGAGCCATAAGCTCCATTAGGAAAGCCGTAGATCCCTTACGGTGGCAGGCTAATTGGCTAATTGGCAACCTAAATTGGCTGCCTGGCCTTGCTCAAACCTTATCAATCGGTCACTCCCCAGGCGAGACTGTGGAGACGATCTATGCTGTCTCCTCAGTGCCTACGAGACTGGCAGGCTCCACCTGAGAAATCAAAGGGCTTTCATCCATCTAAGGACACCAGGCCTTGGCATCAGACACATTCCAGCTGGACCCAAAAGGGGATAAAGTCTTTCCTCACGTCCACCAAGGTGCAGAGAAGCTTCCTGTCGGCTCTTCACTGTACGCTTAATAAAGCACACACTTCCCGCCTGTTGCAGGTCTGCTTCTGGTTCTTCTTAACTCTAAACGTTCTCCTCTTCCTTCTCCAAAAATCTCACAATAAATGTAAAGCAATTAAAAAAAAAACTACAGAAATGATGGTTTTATTTATTTATTTATGCATATAAATGCATTGTCTGCATGTAGGTCTGTGCACCCGTGTCGTGCAATGCCGCAGAGGTCAGAAGAGGGCGTCGGATTCCCCTGGAACTGGAGTTCTCCTGGAATTGGAGTTACAGACGGTTCTCAGGCACCATGTGGGTGCTGGGAATCGAACCCAGGTCCTCTGCAAGAGCGGTCGGCGCTCTTAACCACTAGGCCATCTCTCCAGCCCAGAAGTGATGGTTTCTAAACTGAAGTACCCAGAATGTTGTAAGTTTCAAAATACATTAAGTATAAATAGAATCCAAATGCAAAAATTATTCTCTCCCCAAGTCTCACGGAAGAGAAGCAGGACTGAATGATTCGAAGACGCAGGCTCATCTTTGCTCTAGAAATTTCCTGGGTGTAGTCATCACTCAGGGAGGATCTTTTTTTGATGTTTCCACAGGATCCTGCAGGCCTGGGGTGGTAGAGTAGGGGTTATGACCCCTACCCTGGGAAAATCCACCGCCCAGACCAAACCAGACCCTAGAGAGTTTAAATAATGGGAACTCCTGCTACACATCCCCAGAGAAAAGAAGGTGAAGACCAGCCTTCAACACAGCACTAGAACCGGATGTCCCCAGAGTCTTTGTTTTTCTTCACCATCTGCTCTGGCTCTAGGAGGGCTGAGACCCTGGCCCATCCCCCTTCCTTCCAGCTGCTCTGTTGCTTATGAAGGTTCAGTTACCACAGCCAGGCAGTGAGCTGACCTCAGGACAGGAGGCTTCACTTAGCAGGTCAGGCTAGACGGAAGACTCCCAGGAGCACAAGGGCCAGCCAGTCTAGCCGAGATGGGGGCGGGGGGTGCTACAGGTTCACTGAGTGACACTGTCTCAAGAGTAAAAATAACAAGCTGGGGGGCTGGAGAGATGGGTCCGTGGTTAAGAGCATAGACTGCCCTAGCAAAGGACCTGGGTTCGGTACCTAGCACCCACATGGGCAGCTAACAACCTTCCATAACTTGAGTTCCAGGGGACCTAATGCTCTCTTCTGCCCTCTGGGAACATTGTGTAACATGCGTGCACTACATACATTCAGGCAAAGCACTCATACCCATTAAGTTAATTAATTAATTAAGCCAGGTGTGGTGGCACACACTGCTAATCACAGTACTCGGGAGGGAGAAGCAGGAGGATCTCTATGAGATCAAGGCCAGCCTAGTCTACATAGTGAGTTCCAGGCCAGCTGGGGCTATAGAGAGACCCTGACTCACAGTAGGCTGGGCCCCTCCATCACTCAGCAATGAAGAACACGACTCCCAGACACGGCCACAGGTCCACCCAATAGAGAAATTCCCTAGCTGAGGGTCCCTCTTCCCAGGAGTGTCATGTTGACAACTGAAGCTATCCAGCACGGCCTCGGCATAAGGACTTCACCCTACACAGGAACCCTTGCAATCACAGACCCACCTGCTCCTGAGACTATTGGAGAAAGACCCAGACTGGCGTCTTCCCAGGCAGCCTTCTTCCTTTCTGTCTAGAACTCGCTCATGAAGCCTTTCCTGGTCCAATACAACTAACGATGTGGGTTAAATTGTCAAATTAAAAAATACAGGGTTTGCCATGAAAGGGAACAGCCTGAACTGATCAGTGTCCAAACGACATCTCCAGAGAAAGCAGACTGTTTTGCTTCTCGCCCACTTGTGCCCCTTTTCTAAAGCCTAGGGAACAATCTGCGGAAGAGGGGGCATGGTAGAATGTAAGGGCTGTGATTGGGGTGAATTGTGAAACTACAGCAATATAGACTGGACTCTTATTTGATCAACATGCTTGTACATACAAGCCCCTCCAGCTGGACAATGGGGACCTTGGACTGTATAAGTTTGGGCATAGCTGCTTGCAAATTGGTTTTACATGAAGGATGCTTGTATTCATTACTTATTATTATTAAAAAAAATACAGGGTTTGGGGGCTGGAGAGTTGGCTCAGCGGGTAAGAGCACCAATTGCTCTTGCAGAGGACCCGGGTTCGATTCCCAGCACCCACATGGCAGCTAAGAACCATCTTTAACTCCAGTTCCAGGGGAATCCGATGCCCTCTTCTGACCTCCAAGGCATTGCATGACATGGGTACACCAACTTACATGCAGACAGTACACTCATACACATAGAAAAATAAACAAAATAAATAAATAAATATTTTAAAAATACAGGTTTTGCCAGTCATAGCGGTGCATGCCTTTAATCCCAGCGCTTGGGAGGCAGAGGCAGGCAGATCTCTGTGAGTTCAAGGCCAGCCTGGTCTACATAGGGAGCTCCAGGCCAGCTGGAACTAAAGGAAGACCCTGTCTCAAAAAGACCCACCCCCTCAAAAAAATACAGGGTTTAAGGGGCTGGAGGGATGGCTCAGTGGGTAAGAATGTATATTGAGACCCAGGCGTAGTGGCACGCACTTTTAAACCCAGTACTTGGGAGGCAGAGGCTCTCTCGCAAGAGGATCTCTGTTAAATGGAGGCCAGCCTGGTCTATATAGCAAGTTCTGGGCTAGCCAAGGCTACAGGGAGACCCTGTCTTAATATTACTTTTGCAGAGAGCCCCAATTCAGTTCCCAGTACCCACATCAGGAAACTGAGGCACCTGTAGTTCTAGCTCCAGGGGCTCTGATGCCCTCTTCTGGCTTCTGTGGGCACTTACAGATATGTTGCACACATGCACTCAAATAGGCACACACACATACACATAAATAAAAATGATAAATGAAAAACAATTTTAGAGATGGAGCCTGTGATCCCAGTGCTCAAGACACCAAGATGGAGCTGGTGATCCCAGGACTCAAGATGCCAAGATGGAACCTGTGATCCCAGCACTCAAGATGCTGAGATGGAGCTGGTGATCCCAGAACTTTTTGGAGAAAAAAAAAAAATTAAAGGGAACAACAGCCACAAAAAGACTTGCTCAAAGAACTTACCCAAAGAGTAAACTTCTGCATCAAAAAAGTTTTAAAAAATTGAGAAAAAAATACAAGACAGGACTAAACGTGTAAGGCAGAATGCATGAGTAGGGGGTGCGGCATGGATGGGGGGAAGGGCATAAACTTGATTAAGAAATCTTGTATGAAATGCACAAAAGCTCAATAAAAATTAAGAAAAAAATAAAACAATTTTTAAATTTATATTTTTATATGAGTGTTTCCCCTGCATGTATGTACATGCACCATATGGGTCACATGCTCACAGAGCCAGAAGAGGGCATCAGATCCCCTAGATCTAGAGTAAAGGACAGTTGTGAGCCACCATGTGTGTGCTGGGAACCAAACCTGGATCTTAGGAGCAGCTAATGCCCTTAAGCACTGACCCATCTCTCCCAACTTGAAAATAAATTTTTTTAAGTACAGCGCTAGGGAGATGGCTCAGCGGGTAAAACACTTGCTACATAAATGTGACGACAGGAGTCTGGATCCTCAACACCCACGTAAACGCCAGGCAAACATGACTCCAGCCTGGGGAGGGAGGATGAGGACCTTCAGAGCAGGCTGGAAGCTACATTCATTGAACTGGCAAACTTTGGGATCAAGTGACAGACTCTGCTTTGATATAGAAGGTGAAGAATGCTCAAAAAGTCACAGGACATCAACCTGTAGCCTCCACAGTGAGGTATACAGACTCCCAAACATGTGTGCCTACACACATGCAAACAACAATGCACAAGCTCCCAACACACACACACACACACACACACACACACACATACACACACACACACTTATTATTTACTGCATGGCTAAGTTGGCAAGAAGGAAGGAAAATGAGGCTGCGAGATGGCTCAGAGGGTAAAGGCCTCACTGCCAAACCTGATACCTGACTTCAATCCCTTGGACTCACTTGGTAGAAGGACAGAACAAGCACCTACGAATTGACCTCTAACCTCCAAATGCATGGCATGTGCATGGACACACACACACACACACACTCAAATGCTAAATAAATAAATAAATAATGCAATATAATACAATATAATTTTTCAAAAGAAAGGAGGCCACACCATCTCAACTCTTAGGCCTCTGGTATCTCTGGGATCCCTGCCCGCCCCAGATCTGTGCACTCCCCCAGATTTGCCAGGATTAATGCATCTTTCAACTCTCACAGAAGAAGCTTCCTAATACAGCAGATGGTGATTAACACAAAACCCCATAATGGACCAAGACAAAGAGAATAAGGGACTGCATAGTGATTATCCCTGAGTTGGACGCCCATATCAAACTTCTGTCCCCCCCCCAAGGCTCAGGGACCAATGCATAAGAAAGGGCGGAAAAATTGTAGGAGCCAAAGGGGGTGGATGACCACAAGGACATGGAGTTTTCCAGAGAGCTAGGCAGGGCAGATAGTCACATGAACTCACAGCAATGCTGACAGCAAGCATAAGCTCCATGCAAGCTCAAGTCAGACAAAAATCCCATCATGGACATGGGGAAGTGGGTAAGGAACCCTGCCTGAGGAACTATTGGAACAGACGGCTGCTAGGAGGGCGGGGGAGACTCTTGGTAGATTGACAGAGTCCAGTGGATGAACCATACTGCAGAGCATCTGGGGAAACAATAGGCATATATATATATATATATATATATATATATATATATATACACACACATACACACACACACACGTTAGTGTACATAAAGTTGGGCAGGGTAGTACTGAGGGTGCAAATAGGTAAGAGCATCTAAATATGATCAAAATTTATGAAATTTGCAAATTTTCAATTAAAAAGGAAAAGAAATGTATTCCTAAGACAGATAATTTAATAGGTGTGAATTCATAAGAAGATAGCCATGGCTCAAACAGAATTTCTGCTTTCTCAGAAAGCTATTGAAGGATGCGACCCATCACAATGGGGGACCTGGGAGTGTGGCTCAGTGGTAGAGCACCTGCCCAGAATCTCCCAGTGAGGGGCTGGGGTGAGGCTCAGTGATAGAGTGCTTGTCTAGTATACATGAAGCCCTGGGGTCTATCTCCAGCATTACATAAAACTGGACATAGAGGAGTATCAAAAATCCAAGGTCATTCTTAGTTAAATAGTGAATTTGGGGACAGCCTGGCTTACTTGAGACCTTACCTCAAAAAGCTGTAATTAAATCAAAATTAAAAATAAGAATTCAAGCCATGATTCAAAGATGCTTTAAAGACAGTTCCTTTTTAATCATGAACTCCAACATAGAAGTGATATCTTGTTCCTACCTCTGCTTCTCCATGTGCCTTCATGTTACTCAGATTTCCATCTCTGTGACAAAATACTTGACAAAATGAGCTTAAAAGAAGAAAAGCGGGCTGGAGAGATGGTCTATCAGTTAAGAGCGCCGACTGCTCTTGCAGAGGACCCAGGTTCGATCCCCAGCACCCACATGGTGCCTGAGAACCGTCTTTAACTCTAGTTCCAGGGGAATCTGACACCCTCTTCTGACCTTCTGCAATGCTCCGAGGCATTGCACGACATGGGTGCACCAACCTACATGCTGACAGTACATTCATACATATAAATAAATAAATAAAATTAGGAAAATAAAAAAAGAAGAAAAGCTAGGGCTGGAGAGATGGCTCAACAGTTAAGAGCACTGTAGAGGACTTGGGTTCAGTTCCCAGCACCCACATGGCAGCTAACAACCACCTGTAACACCACCTCCAGAAGATCTTATCCCATCCTCTTCTGGCCTCTGTGGGTAACTGCATACATATGGTGTACACACACACACACACACACACACACACACACACATAAATAATAAGTCTTTTTAAAAAAAGGAAGGAAAAAATTATGGAGCTAGGGGGATGGCTTACTTGATAAGTCCTTCCTGCACAAACATGAAAACCTGAGCACAGAGGCACAGAGTCACACAGAAAGGCAGGCAGTGTGGCACATGCCGTCATCTCAGTGCTGAGAGACAGACAGGCAGATCTCTACGGATGGCCGACCAGCCAGACTAGCTGATCAGTGAGCAACAGACTGCATGAACCCTGTCTCAAAAATAAGGTTCTCTCTCTCTCTCTCTCTCTCTCTCTCTCTCTCTCTCTCTCTCTCTCTCTCACACACACACACACACACACACACACACACACACACACAAAACCCTAACCCTAACCCTAACCCTAACCCTAACCCTAACCCTAACCCTAACCCTAACCCTAACCTAACCTTGGGATCTGGAGAGATGGCTCAGCGATTAAGAACACTGACTGCTCTTCCATAGGACCTGGGTTCAGTTCCCAGCACCTGTATAGTGACTAACAACCATCCATAACTCTAGTTCCAGGGGTCCAATGCCTGGCCTGTTGAGGCATTGCACACACGTGGTGTACTTACACACATGCAGGTAAAACACTTGTACACATAAAATAAAAATAAATACATCATAAAATATCTTTAAAAAACTAAAGAGAGTGATGAAAGAAGATACCCAATGTCACCATGTGGCCTCTGTGTGCACTAGCACACACATAGCCCACGCCACATAGGCACATGTAGACACCTGTCCTAGTTTGTCTTCCATTGCTATGACAAAACACTCTGACCGACACCAACTTGGGGAGGAAAGGGTTTATTCAGCTTACATCTCCTGAGTCACAGTTCACCACTTAGGGAGCCCAAGGCAGGAGCTGAAGCACAGGCCATGGACGAGTGCTGCTTACTGGCTTGCTCTCCTGGCTCATGCCCAGCCCAACTTCTTATACCTTACACACAACCTGCCCAGAGTGGCACTACTCATTGTGGGCTGGGCCCTCCCACATTGCCCGACCATCAAGACAATACTCCACAGATGTGGCCACAGGCCAATCCAATGGAGCCAGTTCCCCAACTGAGGCTCCCTCAACCCAGGTGTGTCAAGTTGACACTAAAGCTATCCAGCACAACACCATAAACGCATGATAAGGAAAAGTTCCTCCTGGCTCACAGTTGCAGATGCTCCCGGCCAGAGTCAGCTGGTGCTGTTGCTTTGGGCCTGTGGTGAGGCTGAGCACCAGAGCGGGAACACAGAGTCAAAGCAGATGCTCACTTCACACAGCGAGAGAAAGAAAGGGTCTGGGCTGCCAATATCCCCTCCAAGGGCCCACCCCAGTGACCTAACGGCCCTCCACCAGGCTCTGCCTCCTAGTATTTTCTCTATGCTGCCAACCGAGTTTTCAGCTGAAAGGACCTCTAAGGACATTTAAGATCCAGAGCACAGCTGGGGGGATAGATGGGCCAGTAAAACAGTCGCCTTACAAGCATGAGGACCTGAGTTCAATTCCCAGAACCTGTATGAAAGGCAGGGTGAGCCAGGCATGGTGGCGCACACCTTTAATCCTAGCACTTGGGAGGCAGAGGCAGGCAGATCTTTGTGAGTTCAAGGCCAGCCTGGTCTACAGGGAGACCTTGTCTCGAAAAGACCAAAAAAAAAAAAAAAAAAAAAAGGCAGAGTGAGGTGGTGCACACCTATAATTCCAGTGATGGGAGACACAGACACACTGATCCTGGAGCTCACTAGCCACACACACACACACACACACACACACACACATGCATGCACACCACAAAAATGTCCAACAATAACCTTGTTTCTCCAGATCTCCGTGACTTCCAGACATCACACAGTAATTCCCCGCCTAACTCTCCCCAATTGGAATTTGAGTCCAGTAGCCCCTGCCTGCACTCAGACCGCCTACCCCCAGGAAACCACAGTCCTCAGGAAATTATGGTCCCTGTAATTGTCTACACAAGGGAGACCGATTCCTAGAGTCTCCAGGGCAAATATGTTGAATGAAAACACAAGATGCAAGACAAAGTGTACTGACTTCCCTCCTTAACCCAACCTGTGCTCTAAACTGGGCAAAAATCAACAAATAGACAAGCAGGAGGAGAGGGTGCAGCTGTGGCTTTAAAGATGGAAGAAGTCGGATCCACTACATATCATCCATCAAAGGTAACTCAGGGGGCCAGGCATGGTGGCACATGCCTTTAATCCCTGCACTCAAGAGGCAGAGGTTGGCAGATCTCTATGAGTTTGAGGCCACCCTTGCTACATAGGGAGTTCCAGGCCAGGGAAGAACTACAGGGAGACTCTGTTTGAAAAACAAAGCAAAACTCAGTGAAGGGGGCAGGCAAGATGGCTCACTGGGTTAGAGGAGCTTGCCACCAAGCCGGAGGATCTGAGTTCCATCCCCAGAACCCACATGGTGGAAGGAAAGAACTAAGTCCCACAAGTGATATATGTACATACATACATACATACATACATACATACATACATACATACACGTAAAAAAACTCAAGTGGGCTGGGAGATGGCTCAGCCAGCAGAGTGCTTTTTTTGCAAGCACAAAGGGCTGAGTGTGATATCTAGGAGCCATATAAGCAAAAGAAGCCATGTATGGCAGCACATACCTGTAATCCCAGCTCTGGGGAGGGCTGCTAGGTGGGGCTGGGGCCTTGCTGGCCAGCCACATTAGACTGTTTGGCGAGTTCCAACCCAGTTAGAGACCTTGTCTC
The DNA here is from genome assembly GCA_009823505.1 of Rhizomys pruinosus. Lineage (NCBI taxonomy): Eukaryota > Metazoa > Chordata > Mammalia > Rodentia > Spalacidae > Rhizomys > Rhizomys pruinosus. The sequence goes on along the minus strand of VZQC01013045.1, from coordinate 3,339,969 downwards.
AAAATAACAAGTTAGCTGGGCTGGAGAGATGGCTCTTAAGCAGTTAAGAGCACCAACTGCTCTTGCAGAGGACCCGGGTTCGATTCCCAGCACCCACATGGCGTCTAAGAACTGTCTTTAACTTCAGTTCCAGGGGAATTTGATGCCCTCTTCCAGCCTCCACAGCATTGCATGACATGGGTGCACCTACCTACATGCAGATGGTACACTCATACACATAAGAAGCAAAAATTAAAAAAAAAATTTAGGGCTGGCAAGGTGGCCCAGGGGGAAAAGGCACATGCTGCTGAAGCCTGGTGACCTGAGTTCAATCCCTAGGACCCACACAATGGAAGGAGAAAGCCAGCACCCCAAAGCTGCCCTCTAACCACGTGCACACCGTGACCTGTGCCCCAGTAATAATAAATAAAATGCAATTTTAAAAGATTAAAAACAAAGCCAGGCAGGATGGCACATGCTTTTAATCCCAGTACTCTAGAGGCAGAGGAAGGCAGATCTCTGTGAGACATAGGTCAGCCTGGCCCACTTAGTGAGTTCCAGGCCAGCTGGGGCTACAGAGAGACCCTCTCTGAAAAAGAAAAAAGTTTAAAAACAAGGTGAACAATTCCTGAGGAATGACAACTGAGGTCGAATCCAGGTCTCCATACACACATGTACACAAACCCACAAATGTGCTCATACACTACACCCCTAAACACACACACACACACACACACACACACACACGCACACTGGCAGGGATATGGTTAAGTTTGAGTCGCCAGCCTTTGGCTACACAGAGAGCGTCAAAGCCAACTAGGCTCAAAAAAAAAAAAAAAAAAAAAAAAAAAAAAAAAAAAAAAAAAAGCAGCTGGGGCTGGATAGATGCAGTTAAGAGCACTGACTGTTCTCGGAGAAGACCTGTTCATAGCACCCACATGGCACCTAACAGCCATCTGTAATCCAGAGGATTCAGTGCCCTCTTCTGGCCTCTGTAGGCATTGCACACAAATAGTGCACTTATGTACAGTCCAGGCAAAACAGTCATACACATAAAATTAAATAACTCAATTATAAATAATCAAATGAACAGGATTCTCCATCTATGAGGCCCTGGAGTAGTTGCAGTCACAGAGACAGAAGCTAAGATGTTTGCTAGCAGCTGAGGGGAGAGAACAGTCCCGCTAGAGGTAGAGACAGGAGGATCAAGAATTTGAGACCAGCCTAGGCCTCATAGCAAAACTATATCATATATATATATATATATATATATTTTTTTTTTTCCTTTTGGAGTGGTGAGTGGTGGCATAAATCTGTAATCCCAGAACTGAGGAGGCAAAGTGGATCCCTGGGTCTTCTGGCCAGCCAGCCTAGCCCAACCCATAAGCTCTGAGCATAATGAGAGCCTCTGTCTCAAAAAACAAGGTGGAAGCCTCCTGAGGAGCAATACCCAAGACCGACCTCTGGCCTCCACACACATGCACACTCATGTACCCACACATTTAAGAATTGAAAATCAGGGGGCTGGAGAGATGGCTCAGTGGTTCAGAGTGCATACTGCTCTGGCAGAGGACCTGAGTTCCGACCCCAGCAAACACACAGGCATCTCACTACAGCTTGTAACTCCAGCTCCAGGGATCCAACGCCCTCTTCTGGTCTCCTTGAATACTTCATGCATGTTCACATACCCACACACATATGCACATAATTAAAAATAAAATAAACCTTTTAAAATGTATTTATTTTTATTTTAGGTGTATTAGCACCTTGCCTGCACCTATGTTGTGCAAAGCTTGCACAGACTAAAACAAAGTGTCAGATCCCCTGGAACTGGAGTTGTGAGCTGACATGTGGGTGCTGGGAGCAGAACCCAGGTCCTCTGCAAGAGCAACCAGTGCTCTTAACTCCTGAGCCATCTCTTCAGCCCCCCAAATAATAATAATTTTAAAAACTATTTTAAAAACTTTTTTTAAAGTGCGCGGTTCCTGAGTAACAATATCCACAATTGACTTCTGGTTTCCACACATCCGTGCATGTGTGCATGTACACAAACATTTAAAAATAGGTAAGACTGGCCGGGGGTGGTGGCGCACGCCTTTAATCCTAGCACTTGGGAGGCAGAGGCAGGAGGATCTTTGTGAATTCAAGGCCAGCCTGGTCTACAGAGTGAGTTCCAGGACAGCTGGGGCTACAGGGAGACCCTGTCTCGAAAACACCAAAAAATAACACATCTGTGCGGACCCCAGGAGCCCGAGACCCCGCAGCTGCCAGGCTCGCTGAGCTCCACATATCCAACAGCCTCCACTACCTGACATCAACATTTGGTTTCCATTTCTGACTCCTCAAATAATTCTTGGAGCGCAGCTCAGGTCCAGCGGAAAGCAAAAGGCTCTTGGGAGGGTCGGTTTGCATCCCAAGAGGTGGGGGGTAGATTTGGCTGGGCTTGCATGGAGCTGCTCTGCCCAGCCACCCCCTGGCGCCCCAAGATCCCATCCATCCTGCAGGATCCCCACCCGCTGTCAGCAGGGCAGGCGTACTTCCTGGTGCGAGGTAACCCTAGCCGGCTCCGCTCCCCATGGGCTTGGCTGAGCTCTGTTATTAATCTCGGGGCAGATCCTGTGTCCTGAAGCGGAGACAGCTGTCCCCATGTGCAGCTGTTCCAGGACCAGAACCAGCAGGCAGACAACTTCCAATGTTAGCGCTTTCATGGAGGAAAAAAAAAAAAAAAGCGGGCATGAGCCCTTCCTCTTGTAACAGGCTAGACTCTGGTCCTGACAGGGTGAACTGGCTCCTGAGTCTCTCTAGTTAGAATTCATTTCCTAGCCTCAGAAGTTCCCAGGTATGCCGGGCATCCCAGTCTGGAAATGAACAGAGTGGAGTTACATGCAGCTGAATCAGTAGGGGCTTCCTGTAGCTAAGGGCACGGCTCAGTGGTACAGCACCTACCCAGAATCCCCCCAGTGAGGGGCTGGGGTGTGGCTCAGTGGTACAGCACCTGCCCAGAATCCCCCCAGTGAGGGGCTGGGGTGTGGCTCAGTGGTACAGCACCTGCCCAGAATCCCCCGAGTGAGGGGCTGGGGTGTGGCTCAGTGGTAGAGCACCTGCCAAGAATCCCCCCAGTGAGGGGCTGGGGTGTGGCTCATTGACACAGCTCCTACCTAGAATCCCCCAGTGAGGGGCCAGTTGTGTGACTCAGTGGTAGAGCACCTGTCCAACATGCATAAGGCCCTGAGTTCAGCACCACAAAAGACCAAACAGGTAGAGCTTTGCTTTATTCTACACCTGTGCTCAGTTCTGGTTTACCTGCTACCGCAGTGGCTCAGTTGGTAGAGTGCTTGCCTAGCATGCACAAAGTACTAGGTTCAATCCCTAGCGCTGCATTGGGAGTAGCCAGACACTCCTGCAATCTTAGCATGTAGGTGGTAGAGGCAGGAGGATCGGAAATTCAAGCTGAGTGCTTAGTACTAAGCAAGTATCTGGGGTCAGATGGCTGGCACCACCATGCTTGGCTCAAACAAGATACACACACACACACACACACACACACACACACACACACACACACATTTTGGGAGGCAAGAGAATTCTCTCCCTGAATAACCCTAAAGAATCACATGAAAGGGGGTAGAGAGACGGCTCAGGAGTTAAGAGCACTGGCTGATCTTCCAGAGGACCAGGGTTCTAATCCCAGCATCCACATGGCAGCTAACAACCATCTGTAACTCCAGTTCCAGAGGATCTTATGCCTTCTTCTGATCTCCTCTTGGGCATTGCACAACATGGGTGCACTTACACACATACATGCAAGCAAAACACTCATACACATAAAATAAACATAATTTTAAAAGAATCACAGGAAAACCCATTAAAATAATTGTTTCAATTCCAAAAGTAGGCCAAATTGCATGAAGAGTTTCAGGATCTGGGGGTGGGGAGATGACTCAGTGGGTAAGAGTGCTTGTTTTCCAATCATGAGATCTTGAGTTCAGATCCTCAGCATCCACTTAGAAAGACAGACATAGCCATGTACACCTAGAACCCCAGGGTTGTGAAGGACAGAGACAAGAGGGTCTCTGGGGCTTAGCTGCAGATTCAGTGAGACCCTGTCTCAAAGGAAAAAGAGTGTGACAGAGCAGGACACACCTGAGCCGGCACCCTTCTCTGCCTCCACACCCACGCACGCATACACAAACAACAGCGACTGAATCTGGGTCCTCCACCAGAGCAACTAGTGCTCTGACCACTGAGCCATCTCTTAAAAGACACAGTCACAAGCCAGGGGAGGACCCAGGAGATGAGACTGAAGCAGTCAGCACACCCAGGCCCCTCCACGGGGCAACAGGGAAAATTCCAAGAAATACTGAAGACAAGGAAAGCCTGAATTATCCACAGGGCCCCAGGCAGGCTCAGTTACTTGCCATGTAACCATGAGGACCCAAGTTCAAATCCCTAGAACCCACAGAGAGCCAGACACAGTATCTCTGGTCTATAATCTTTGCCTCTCTGGTAAGATGGGAGGCAAGGACAAGAGAATCCCTAGTCATTTATGTTAGGTTTGGGGGTACACAACACAGGAAGAGTAGGGGAGCAAGAAAGAAACCAGACCAGGCCTCAGACAGGACTGCATTTTATTCAAGTGCATGCTGGAGGCAACTGCCTGTATATGGGGAGATTAGGGATCATATAAGAGCTTGGGCATGAGGCAGGGTCTATGCCTCATTTTCAGGGGCCCCTTTCTCAAGCAGGATAGGCTATCCTGGGCAATAGGCGGTCTCAAGCGTCTCCCCAGGAGTCCCAGGAGTGGTCCGTTCAGTGTGATTGACTGATAAGGTCAGCAGCAGCGTCACAGGATTTCTGCAACCCACACATTTTATCAGTTCATGAGCCAGCATAGCCCAGAGATGCAGCAGCAGCAAGCAAGAGACTCTGTCTTAATCAAGGTCACAGCACATGCATGCCCACATATACACAGAACTCACGTACACACACAAAGATTTTTGTTATTGTTGTTGCTTCATTGTGTTTCTTTTTTGAGACAGGTTCTCCCTGTAGCCCCAGCTGGCCTGGAACTCACTTTGTAGTCCAGCCTAGGTCTCACAGAGATCCACCTGCGATTAAAAGTGTGCAGACACCATTCATTCAGACACGAAGACTCTGTGTGTGTGTGTGTGTGTGTGTGTGTGTGTGTGTGTGTGTGTGTTGGAGTTAACCTGGGGGCTAATCAGACCCCACTCTCCAGCATCCTTCTAGTCAATGCCAAGCACGCTACAAAAGCCTGTCTGTGAATCTGTATGCAGCAGGCTCCAGGAAAGAAATGCCAAATCCCAGAGCAGACACTGCTCAGGTTATGTCTAAGGCTGTCCTCTCTATCTGTATCCTCAGAGCTGACTGCCAGAGAGACACACCCTACTGAGAGCCCGTCAAGGAGTCTGTGAACAGACAGCCCAGGAGTCTGCATTCCAGGAGAGTGACGGATGCCATTCAAAATTCTCCTGGGAAGTTTCAGACCTCAGGTGCACATCCGTCCCCATAATGAATACACCGACTTCTATACTTCCCCATATATGAAAGAGACTCCTTTCTCCCTTCCTCATACCTCCCTTTCCTTCCTCCAAAGCCTTAAAACAGACTTCTTTGTTCTGCTGGGATGTTCAGAGTCCTTTCCTTTTTCTTCAGCCCCCACCGCATTCTCTCTGCTGCCACACTCACACTAACATTAAATAAATCTTGTGACCTCAGTGTCATCGTCAGAATTCAAGACGCTATAGAACGCTCTCTATGTAATCTTCTGAACTCATGGAGGTCGCAGAAAAGCCCTAGGAAGTAGCCACAGTTACCCCCACTTCACAGGTGAGGAGACAGGAAGTCAGGCAATATGGTGAGAGCGTCACAGAGCTAGCCAGGATTCAGGCTCCCACCCTTCCCTTTCTCTTTAGGAAGAACCCCAGGCGGCTTTGTGGAGAGCACTTACTTCCCACGCGTTTTCTGGAAGCATCCAACAGCAAACAGCTCAAGAAATATTGCCCATGTGGCTGAGAGCTGCCAAAGCAAGTAGTGTCTGTGCTGATCTTCCTGTAGGCCCCACTGGAGGTGCGGGGGGGGGGGGGGGGGGGGGGGGTTTGGAAGGAAGTGTGGAGGTGGGGAGGGGCAAGGTGCTCTAATTGTCCTGACAGGGCCTTAGATAGTCTAAAGGGGCACTTGGGCCCCTGCTTTAGCTATCAGACTATTGAGACAATGAACCCCAAGAAACTGGCATCCTAGGGGTCTCATGCTGGGAGAAGGAAGAGGCCGAAGCCTGGTGCCCCCAGAGGAGGAAGAGATCTCACACAGGAGAGACTGGAGCTTAGACAGTGATAGGCACCGTTGGACAGAACCACAGCTTGACCAAAGCACTTAACGGAGCATGCCTTGTGACTTCCATTTAAACCTCACATGAGCACCCTAAAGATGGGTTTAGGGGGTCACTGGACCCCTTGGTCCCTCTCTCCAATGTGATCAACTGAATATTTTTCCTCTTTTACATTTATTTATTGTGTGTCTGCATGTGTGCATGTGCAGGCACATGCCACAGCACACGAATAAAGGTCAGGGGACATGTGCAGTTGTCAGTTCTGTCCTTCTATCATGTGAATCCTTCTATGTGACTCAAGTCATCAAGCCGGTGGCAAGCACCGTTATCCCCTGAGCCATCTCGCCAGCCCTGAAGAAATCTTTTTCCGTTTCCATTATTAAATTGTCTCTTTAATTGCTGTGTTGAGGACTGCTGTGTGAACCTGGCTTGCTAGAGGGCTGCCAGAGAACAAGGTCTGACTCTAACATCTCCAGTAACAGTGGCAGACAGGGAACTACAACAGGCTAGAGATCACACCTCTGTTCTTGAGTATGACCTGGTTAACCTGGACTTGCTTGCTCCAAAGGGAGAGGCAATTAGAGGGGCAGGAACCCCCAAAAGATGCAGGGAACCGTATATGGTGTATAGGTTTGCTATAAGATCGCAGGCTGTGTCCCCCAGGCACTTTGTGCTAACATTCCTGAAAATCCTCTAACAGTTCGTTATGGAGGCTCAGTCACTGCCACAGGGGCAGCTGGTCGAATTCCAAATCACACACTCTCCAAAGGGCAATGAAGTGTGGACCAGTCGGAGCCCGGAGAAGCTGGTGCAGGGTCTTACCAGGAGGCAATGCTTCTTGGGAGTGGCTTTTTAAATAACAGACAAGTTTTGAGAGGTGAGAAATGAGATAAAAAGAAAAAGATTCAGAAAGTTCTGGAGCTTCAGAAGGTTTCCCCAGCTCTCCACTCCCAGATATGTCCATGGATACCATTCTTTGTGATTCTCAGGAGGAAAAAAAAAATTAATTCTAGGCTGGGAAGATGGCTCAGTGGATACAGTGCTCTCTACACGTGCTGAGGACTTGAGTTTTATTCCCAGAACCCTTGTAAAAAGCCAAGTGGGGTAGCCTGGGACTACAATCCCAACACAAGGGAGAAAAGTCGAGACAGGATGCCCCTGGTCTGACTGGTCAGTTTAGCCTAATGGGTGAACTCCAGGCTGAGTGACAGTGTCTCAAAAAATAAAGTGGAGGGCCGGCGAGATGGCTCAGCGGGTAAAGGTGCTTGCCACCAAGCCTGACGATCTGACTTCGAGCCTGAGACCCACATGGTGGAAGGAAGGAGAAAACTGATTCTGGTAAGTTGTCTTTCGTCAGCCACACGCTCACTGTGGCACCTGAATACACACACACACACAGAGAGAGACAGAGACAGAGACAGAGACAGAGAGAGACCTTCAATCATTCACTTTGGCCTCCAAAGGAAAAGTAGAGGCCCTAAGCTACAATCTACATTACCCTCTATAAGTGAGTTCCACACACAGATGGCTCAGGGGCACGAGGTGTGGACAAAGACCTGGGGGGGGGGCATGAAGCTTGAGGGGGCAGAGGCCACTCCAGCACCTCACTCCCTAGAAGTCAGAGGTCCAGTTTTTTTTTCATCCATGTTCTCTTGTTCATCCACGTGCTCAACAAAAATCTATTAAATGTCTGAGAGAGTCCAAAAGTATATTTTGGAAATCCAGGTGTGTAAAGTCCATGAAGAAAAAGTAACCAAGTGTCTCTCGGAAACACATGGTGGGACTGGGGGGGGGGGGGGAGACGACTCAGTGGAGTGCTTGCCTAGCGTGCATGAAGCTCTGGCTTGGTTCTAATACTAAACTGGTGGTGGTGCATGCCAGTCAACCCAGCGCTCAGGAGGTGGACGCAGGAGGATCAGAAGTTCTGGGTCACACTTGGCTAGATAGGTGGTTCAAGGTCAAGGTGGGATGCATGGGACCCTGAAGAGAGAAAGAAAGAAAGAAAGAAAGAAAGGAAGGAAGGAAGGAAGGAAGGAAGGAAGGAAGGAAGGAAGGAAGGAAGGAAGGAAGGAAGGAAGGAAGGAAGGAAGGAAGGAAGGAAGGAAGGAAGGAGAAAGAAAGAAAGAGAAGGAAAGAAAGAGAAGGAAAGAAAAAAGCAAAGAAACAAAGAAACAAAGAAAGAGAGGAAGGAAAAGGAAAAGGAAAAGGCAAGAAATGAAAGTTCTAGAATCTAAACCCCCCTAGAGCCAAGACGTAACGGGCTAACCCTACAAAGACATGCCATGCCGTGAGAGGGCCGAACCCCACGGATGTGGCCGTTACTCTCCCATTCTGTTGGCTGCTTTCCACATGCAAGTCCCCAGCTCTTCTGCACAAGTCCCCACCCTCTAGCCCACACACTGTGTGCTCAGGGAACGCCCACTGAGAGGTACTGGCTCTGGGGAGGCTCCGATTTCCACTAAGGTGGAAGTGGATCTCTGTCCCATCACCACAAGCCATCACAGAAACAAGGCTGACTCAGGACCTTCATAAGATGAGGCAAACAGCGAGAGGATCCAGGAAGATGTGCAGAAGGTCCGAGCTACAGCTGCACCGGGACAGCAGAGCTGAGGTGTTCGGGAGACACTGAGTGAAGAGCGGACAGCCGAGTGCCTCAACTCAGCTGGAACAAGAAAGAGACAAGAAAGCCAAGAGAACGTGTCGCAGGAAGTGGGAGGGCCGGGGCTTCTAGGTGCCCAAAGCCAAAGTCTCCCATGGCAGCGTCCAGACCCAAGAGGAAGCCGTTTTCTGCATTTTTGGCAACTCAGTTTATATGTTTATTTTGTGACTGCATGTTGAGCTTCCTGCATGTCTGGCTAGCGCTCTACCTCTGAGCCTCACCCCCAGTCCCTTGACTGGGAGATTCTAGGCAGGTTCTCCACCACTGAGCCACACCCCAGCCCCTCACTGGCAGGTGCTCTATGGCGCCTCATCTGTTTGTTCATTCGTTTTTGAGAAAAGATCTTACAATGTGGCCCAGACTGGCCCCAAATTCACTGTCCTTCTGCCTCAACCTCCCTCGTACTAGAATTAGAGTTCTAGATTATCACACTCAGCTCTTGGCCAGGATTTTGGGAGTTTTTTGAAAATAGATCTCCATGTACACACACACACACACACACACACACACACACACACACACACACAAGTCGAAGGCCAGGCTGGGCTACATGAGCTCCTATCTCAGAAAAAGGAAGAAGAAATACTTTCAATTGGTGGGCTTAGAACTTGCTATATAGACCAGGCTGGCCTAGATCTTACAGAGACCCACCTGCCTCTGCCTCCCAAGTGGTGGGATCAAAGGTGTGTGCCACCATACGCAGTTTGGCCAGCATTCTTTTAGTGATCTAGATGGATTGTAGTTTTAAAGAGAGTATCACATAGAGTCGCTGTATAATTATTATTTTGCAGAGCTAGAGAGATGGCTCAGCTGTTAAGAACACTGACTGGCTGCTCTTGCAGAGGACCTAGGTTCAATTCCCAGCACTCACACATGGCAACTATCAACTGCCCATAACTCAGTTTCAGGGGATCTAATACCCTTTTCTGTCCTCCATGGACATTGAATGGCATCAGTGCACTTACATACATGCAGGACAATATTCATATGCATAAAATAAAAACAAGGTCAAAAAATTATTATTTTCCAAATTTTGTTTCAGATATATGTGCTTGGTCAGCAATTGAAAAGTATTTCTTCTTCTTTTTTCTGAGACAGGAGCTCATGTAGCCCAGCCTGGCCTTCGACTCATGTGTGTGTGTGTGTGTGTGTGTGTGTGTGTCTGTGTGTCTGTGTGTCTGTGTGTCTGTGTGTGTCTGTGTGTGTCTGTGTGTGTGTGTCTGTGTGTGTACATGGACATGTGTGGAGGGCAGAGTTCAATTCTGGGTTTCTTCCTTGATCAAGTTCCACCTTATCTTTTAAAACAGGTATTTCACTGCCATTAGCTAGACTGGCTAGCAGTGAATTTCAGGGATCTCCCCATCTCTGTCCACTCTCTGCTAGGGTTACACATGTGTATGACTGGTATTTTCTATGTTGGTTCTGGGAATCTGAACACATATCTTCATGTTTTCATCGTAGTCACTTTACTAAGATCTAGCCCAGTCCCCTAGAAGGTACTTATTTTGAATTGTTTTTACATTTACTTATTATTGGAGGTGGGCACATGTGTGAAAGTCAAAGGACAACTTGCAGGAGTCAGTTCTCTTCTTCTACTATGTGTGTCCTGGGGATCAAACTCAGGTTGTCAGGCTTGGCAGCAAGCACCTTTACCTGCTGAGCCCTCTCGCCAGTCCTCTTCAAAGGTATTTCTTATTTATGTGTCAAGAAATTATGCAAAGCCTCTCTCAGTCTGGGGGTTTCCCAAGCACAGCTACATGCTGATGTGGGCTTTGATGGCGGAAGGAGAGAACTGACTCCCACAAGTTGTCCTCTACATGCATGCCATGGAATGCATGTGCCCCCACACATACACATGCATGTACCTGTGCATCACACAATAAATAAATGTTATAGGAAAATTGTTAAAGCCAATCATAGTGGTTCATGTTGTAACCCCAACACTAAGGAGGTGGAGAGAGGTGGATCCCTAGGGCTTCCTGGTCAGCCAGCCTAATGAGTGAGCCTCAGGTTCAGCAAGAGGTCCTGTATAAAAAAACTAAGGTGGTGGCTGTGGTGGTTCACACCTTTAATCCCAGTACTCGGGAGGCAGAGGCAGGTAGATCTTTGTGAGTTCAAGGCCAGCCTGGTCTATACAGCAAGTTTCAGGGCTATAAAGTAGATGGCACCTGAGGAGAAATAATGCCTAAGGTTGAACTCTAGCCACCATACACATGCACATCCACCTGCACATATGTGTATCTTTGTGCACACGTGTGTGCACACACACACACACACACACACACACACACTGAAAGAATACTGAAAAACTTCGATGATCACATGATCACAAAACACAGCCAGTCTGAGGGAGATGGCTCGGTAGGAGAAGAGTTTGCTGTGCAAACACAAGAACCTGAGTCCATATCCCCACACCTGTATGAAAGCCATGCCCAGTGATGCACAGCTGTGAGCCCCATGCAGGGAGAGTGGACAAGCAAATCTCCAGGGCTCAGAGCCAGACTGTCTTGCTTAATGCATGAGCTCCAAGTTTAATGAGAGACCCCACCTCAAAAATGCAAGGTGGCCAGCAATAGGGAAAGACATCCAACATCGATCTCTGACCTGCACATGCACACCCGCAGATGAGTGCACACACACACACACACACACACACACACACACACGCACGCACATGCACACCATATTAAATCCCAGTGTGGAACTGTCTGAGTGTAGGCCTGTCCACAGTCCTGGGGACATGTCCCCAAAGCTGGCTCACCCTGGGGAGACACAAAGGAAAGGAGAAAGACTGAGAGGGAGATGGAAGGAAGGAAGGAAGGAAGGAAGGAAGAAAGGAAGGAGGGAGGGAGGGAGGGAGGGAGGGGAAGGAAGGAAGGAAGGAAGGAAGGATGAAGAGAGAGGAAGGGGAAGGCAGAGGGGGACAGGGGAGGGGGACCCAGCCCTGTCATCACTTAGGGGAGAGAACCTTCCTCAAATTGACCTGCCAGAGAGTTCCCCGTGGGAAACAGAACAGTTTCAGGTCCTGAATTCCATCCATCTTTACACAATATTCAGGAAATGGGTAAAAATCTTGCACATTGAGCCAAGATATAATTGTGTTTCTGTGTGCATGTGCTGGGGAGTGGTCTGTGTGTGTAACGTATGCACGTGTGTGCAGGTGCATGCATCAGCCAGCCTCCTGTCTCTGGCTCCCACAATGCTGGGGTTACAGGCATGTGCATGGCCATGCCTGGCTTTATGATGTGGGTGGTGCAGATGTGAACTCAGGTCTAATGCTCCTGAAAGTTAACCTTCATTCCCACTCCTAGAAGCAACCCTCTCAATTAGCTCATCGGTATACTATGTTGGATTTTGGTGGAATCCTTACTTCCATCTGTGAATAGATGCTTGCTCACATTTCTCTGAGAAAAACCACACAGTAAATAGTAAATACCAATGTCCACAGAGACCTAAGTCTTCTATTTGCATAAAACCTGTGCGCATCACCTGAAGTGTATATAAGCATGTCTCTGGATAGTGTATAATCCCAAATTCAATGGAAATGCTATGCAAATGGCTGTAATGCTAGGCTGCCCAGGAGAAAATGACAAAATGAAGCAAATCCATGCTCACCACAGATGCAAGTTAGAAAAAAAGTATTTCAAACCTATCAATCTAGCACTTGGGAGGCTGAGGCAAGAGGATCAGGAGTTCAAGGCCAGCCTTGTCTACATAGAGTTTAAGGCAAGCCTGAGCTACATGAGACCCTGGAATCGCAGCCTAGGAAGACAAAGACAGATGATCCCAGAGCAAGGTAGCTAGTGAGACTAGCCATATCAGCGCTCTGGGTTTGACTGAGAGAGTCTGCCTCAATAAATAAGGTGAAAAAGTGATCAAGGATCATTCCTGATATCAATCTCAGGCTTCCACGTATGCCCATGCATCACACACATACACACACACACACACACACACACACACACACCACGCACACACACATGAGCGCTTCAGAAATTGGTTGAAACCACAGATGTAACCCTATAGTTGCAGGGAAAGGAGATGACTCTACTTCTCTGGTCTAGCCCCAGGACTCTCCATATAGTTAACTGCTGGAAACTTTTGCAAAAATTATTTTCTGAGCCAGTCACAATGGTGCATGTATACCTGTAATCCAAGCTCCTTGGGAGACTGGGACAGGAGGATCGCAAGACTAAAGCCAGTCTATGGTAAATAGCAACTTCAAGACACTGTCCCAATTTTTTAAAAGTTTATAAAGGAACTAGAAGCTGGGCGTGCTGGCACATAGCTTTGACCCCAGAACTCAGGAGGTAGAGGCAGGTGGTTCTCTGTGAGATTGAAGCCAGCCTGGTATATACAGAAAATTCCAAGCCAGTTGGGGCTACAGGGAGATCCTGTCTCAAAAAGGGAGGATGGGCTGGAGAGATAGCTCAGTGGATAAGCTGCACAGCATGACCTGAGTTTCCAACACCTGCATAAAAAGGCAGGCGTGTGTTGGTGCTGGAGAGATGGCTCAGTGGTTAAGAGCACTGGCTGCTCTTGCAGAGGACCCCTGTTCAGTTCCCAGCACCCACATGGCAGCTAACAACCATCTGTAACTCCAGCCAATGCCCTCTTCTGGCTGCTGTGGGTATTGCATTCACATGGTACACATGCAAAAACACTCATATGCATAAAATATAAATAATAAATAAGTACATAGCCAGGTGTGGCCATGCACACACAGGGCTATGGGGAAAAGAGGAGCAAGACAAGAAGGTTTCTGGGACTCACTGGCTCCAGGTTCAATGAGAGACCCTGCTCAAGGGATAAGACAGAGTGATCGAGCAAGACAGACACCCAGCATCCTTCTCTGACCTCCACATGAGTGCAAAGGCATGTACACCAGCACACACATGTGTATAGACACCACACATACATAGACTGTGTGCACATAAATTAATACTTTTAATAAAAATATTAAGGACCTGGGGATGTAGCTTAGTGGGCACTTGCCTAACACACACAAGGTCCTGTATGAGAAAACACACTTTGCAGATTTGTTTTGTTTTGTTCCATAAATGAGATCATGCTATCTATATTATCCTTCAATTTACAAAGCTTGTTTATTGCTCTCTCCACATATGGAAGTGTGCAGACTCCACACCTCTGTGGGTGTCTGGAGATTTCTCCAGATAGAAGCTTCTAGAAAGTATTTCCAAACAAAATGAAGGCAATAAAACCATATGAAAACGTATGTGTGTGCATGTGTGTGTGCGTGTGTTTGTAGAATTTTTCTAATAAAAATTCTAGAAAACATTTCCAAACAAAACGAAGGCAATAAAATTGCACGTAAGCTTGTGTTTGTGTTTATGTGTTCGTGTATGCACATATGTGTGGAGGTCAGAAGTCAATTTCAGTGTTTTCCTTGGTATTTTCCCCAACTTATTTTTTACATTTAAAAAAAATTTTTATGTTTATGAGTGTTTTGCCTGTATGTATGTAAGTGTACCACATGTGTGCAATGCCTGTGGAGTCCAGAAGAGGGCGTTGGATCCTTTGGAACTGGAGTTACAGATCGTTGTTAGCTGCCTTGTGGGTGCTGGAAACCGAACCCAGGTACCCTGCAAGAGCAGCCAGTGCTCTTAACCGCTGAGCCATCTCTCCAGCCCCAAAGATTAACCTTGGGGTAGTGTAGGATGAGAACAGGGAATGCACAGAGGTCGTGGCACTAGTTCAGGGATGAGGATTGGAGATAATCACACGGGAGCAAGCTAAGTTCGAGTGAGATGTGCAAACAAGGTGTTCAGCAACATTTTCCTGGATACTATGATTTTTCTGAGAATTCAAATGTGAGCAAGGAGACTCGGCTTAAACCATCCCGGGGTGGCCAGGGCGCCACCTGGCGGTAGAGAAGGAAGCGCCTGTCCGGTCCATGCACCGAGTGCTGGGTGACTCCCTCTTCCTCCTCGGTCTCTCCTTCTCCATCCCCGCAGGGCAGGAAAGCACCGGGATCCGAGTGGGTACCACATCCCAGAGCCGAGCTTCCCCCTTGGCTGACACTGATGCCTCCCCAGTGTTGCCAAGTAGCCCAAACCACACAAGCCTGGGAACTCTGGGAACTGCTCTCCAACACAAAGCCAAGGTCGCAGGTGAGCCCAAGTCCTAGAGTCCCAGGAGGCCCCTGTGCGAGTCCCGGGTGCAAGTCTGAGCCACCTCTACGGACCAAGGGGTGAGAAAGCCGGGACCGAAAGGGTTAGAGAGCGACCAGAGACGCCACTAAAGTTCCCGCCTGGTGTCTCCTTGGAGCCCCGGGACCCTCAGGCGATTACAGTGTCTGGGGTCCCCTGACGCGACCACTGGAACCTCCACAGTGCTGCGTTCCAGTCGTTCTGTCTCCACCAAGCCCTGCGCCCCCAGTGCCGGGCCCGCAGTGCCTCGGAGCCTCCCGCTGTCTCGGATCCAGCCTGTGAGTCCCCCAGGCCTCACGTCCCAAGCACCGAGCCTCAGTCCCAGCACGGCTGCATTCCATGTCCCCAGGTCTGGAGCCCCTAAGATCCCTGGTTCCTGCTGCAGCCCCCCCCCCCACACACACACCTGGCCACCGCGCTTCAGAACCCCATTGTCCCTCGTTCCAGCCTCCTGCCCATCTCACTAAACCTACTTCCACCCCCCAGGTCCCACACCCCAAGCCCTGGGTTCCCAACCCTCATCTACCACGCCGTGGGGTTCCAGCTGTCCCTACATCCAGCCCCCGCGTCCCCACCACCGGGCCATCGGGCCTCCGAGCCCCACTGTCCCTGGTTCAAGATCTTGCACCCAATGCTCCAAGTCCCCAACACTAGGCTACCGTGCATTGGAGTCCCATGGTCCCTCGAGCCCCTCCGTGCGCTCCTAGCACCCAGCTACAGTCCCTAGCTCCAGACCACGCTCCCCAAACCCCCAGCACCCAGCCAGTGCGCCTAGGAGCCGCGGCTGTCCCTGGTTCCAGCTCCCAAACCCACAGCCCGACGCCTTGCACATCCAGCACCTGGATCCTGCGCCTTGCAGTCCCCCGACGTCCCTAGATCCAGCACCCGCCCCCCTGGCCCGCGCGGTCCTGTGTCCCCAGCGCCCCGCCGCCGCGCCTCGCAGCCCCAGCCCCAGGCCCGGCGCCCCGCGCTACTCACCGGCGGCTCGCGTAGCTGTTGCCGGGGGAGCCAGCGCCCTGCTCCGGGTAGCCGTGCTGCTGCAAGGCGGCTGCCGGGAACGGGTAGAGGAAGCCGGTGGCCAGCGCCGAGCCGCAGAGGCAGCAGCACGCCCATGGTAACAGCAGAGCCAGCTTCATCTTGCGCCCCAGCCGGCTGGACCGAACCCGCGGCCCCAGCCCCGAGCTGAGGGAGCCAGCCAGTGATGGAGCGAAGTCAGGGTCCCGGCTGGAAGGGGGGGGGGGGGGCCGCCCACGCCGCTCCAGGGCCGCCTTTTCAAATTCAGAGAGGTGGGCTCTGCGCAGTCAAAGGGGGCGTGGGTCTTTCTTTTTAACCCTCAGTGATCCAGAGTAGAGGAAGTGACGGTGTCCACCAGGCTAGGGGTGCCCACAGGCACCAAGTCTCATCCTGGCCCCCTATACACATTTTAGAACCATCTCTACCAAGGCCCTCTTTGGCCTTCCAACAAGCAAGAAGCACCCATTCTTTGCCTGCCGAGTCACCTAGATTTCACATGGCTGGAAGCCCACAACACTGAGAGTACCAGTCCCGTTTTTCAGAGGTGGAAACTGAGGCTCAGGGAAAGCAAGGATAGGGGCTGAGGGATGGATGGCTCTGTGGGTTAAGAGTGCTTGCTGCACTGGCATGAGGACCTGAGTTCGAATCCCCAGGACCAAAGTAAAATGCCAAGCACCACCTGTAACCCCAGCGCCTTGAGAGACTGAGACAAGAGGATGCCTGGGGCAGGCTCCAGGTTCTGAGTGAGATCTTGCCTCATGGGAATAACGCTGGTAAGGACACCTTACCTTTGTGCACATACCGCACACACACACACAGAGAGGGAGAGAGAGAGAGAGAGAGAGAGAGAGAGAGAGAGAGACAGAGACAGAGAGACAGAGACAGACAGAGAGACAGACAGACAGAGAGACAGAGACAGGGAGGGGGGATTTAAGCTAACTTAATACTGGTGCATCCTTATAATCCTGAGGCTAATTGTGAATTTGAGGCCAGGCTAAGCTACATAGCAAGCCCATTTCAACAACAACAACAACAACAAAAAGATAAAAATGAAATCTCTCTTGCTACAGACCCTACAGCTAAGGCCACTTTGAGAGCAACAAGGAATTTTCTGGTCTTTCTCATGTGAATAGTAGTGGGGTAATGGGAGACATAGTGCCTCTAAGACCCCAGAGGAATGACCCCACCATTTATTAGATGATAACCAGTGCCAATAAAGCAGTTTGGATTCCTTTAGAGTGAGGCACTAAACACCTCCCCCTGAACCCAAATTCTCCAAATTGTTTAGGTCTTGAGGGAGGACTGGAAGGAGAGAGCAAGAAAAGGACCCTAGGTCTAAGTCATATGTCCCACAGAGAGCCTGTCCATACCACAATGAACAACCTGGCCCACCAAAAGTGAGGGGCTGGGACATGGCTCAGGGGTAGAGCACCTGCCTGGAATCTCCCCAGTGAGGGGCTGAGACATGGCTCAGGGGTACAGCACCTGCCTGGAATCCCCCCAGTGAGGGGCTGGGACATGGCTCAGGGGTACAGCACCTGCCTGGAATCCCCCCAGTGAGGGGCTGGGACATGGCTCAGGGGTACAGCACCTGCCTGGAATCCCCCCAGTGAGGGGCTGGGACATGGCTCAGGGGTACAGCACCTGCCTGGAATCCCCCCAGTGAGGGGCTGAGACATGGCTCAGGGGTACAGCACCTGCCTGGAATCCCCCCAGTGAGGGGCTGAGACATGGCTCAGGGGTACAGCACCTGCCTGGAATCCCCCCAGTGAGGGGCTGAGACATGGCTCAGGGGTACAGCACCTGCCTGGAATCCCCCCAGTGAGGGGCTGAGACATGGCTCAGGGGTACAGCACCTGCCTGGAATCCCCCCAGTGAGGGGCTGAGACATGGCTCAGGGGTACAGCACCTGCCTGGAATCCCCCCAGTGAGGGGCTGGGACATGGCTCAGGGGTACAGCACCTGCCTGGAATCCCCCCAGTGAGGGGCTGAGACATGGCTCAGGGGTACAGCACCTGCCTGGAATCCCCCCAGTGAGGGGCTGAGACATGGCTCAGGGGTACAGCACCTGCCTGGAATCCCCCCAGTGAGGGGCTGAGACATGGCTCAGGGGTACAGCACCTGCCTGGAATCCCCCCAGTGAGGGGCTGAGACATGGCTCAGGGGTACAGCACCTGCCTGGAATCCCCCCAGTGAGGGGCTGAGACATGGCTCAGGGGTACAGCACCTGCCTGGAATCCCCCCAGTGAGGGGCTGGGACATGGCTCAGGGGTACAGCACCTGCCTGGAATCCCCCCAGTGAGGGGCTGAGACATGGCTCAGGGGTACAGCACCTGCCTGGAATCCCCCCAGTGAGGGGCTGAGACATGGCTCAGGGGTACAGCACCTGCCTGGAATCCCCCCAGTGAGGGGCTGAGACATGGCTCAGGGGTACAGCACCTGCCTGGAATCCCCCCAGTGAGGGGCTGAGACATGGCTCAGGGGTACAGCACCTGCCTGGAATCCCCCCAGTGAGGGGCTGAGACATGGCTCAGGGGTACAGCACCTGCCTGGAATCCCCCCAGTGAGGGGCTGGGACATGGCTCAGGGGTACAGCACCTGCCTGGAATCCCCCCAGTGAGGGGCTGAGACATGGCTCAGGGGTACAGCACCTGCCTGGAATCCCCCCAGTGAGGGGCTGAGACATGGCTCAGGGGTACAGCACCTGCCTGGAATCCCCCCAGTGAGGGGCTGAGACATGGCTCAGGGGTACAGCACCTGCCTGGAATCCCCCCAGTGAGGGGCTGAGACATGGCTCAGGGGTACAGCACCTGCCTGGAATCCCCCCAGTGAGGGGCTGAGACATGGCTCAGGGGTACAGCACCTGCCTGGAATCCCCCCAGTGAGGGGCTGGGACATGGCTCAGGGGTACAGCACCTGCCTGGAATCCCCCCAGTGAGGGGCTGAGACATGGCTCAGGGGTACAGCACCTGCCTGGAATCCCCCCAGTGAGGGGCTGAGACATGGCTCAGGGGTACAGCACCTGCCTGGAATCCCCCCAGTGAGGGGCTGAGACATGGCTCAGGGGTACAGCACCTGCCTGGAATCCCCCCAGTGAGGGGCTGAGACATGGCTCAGGGGTACAGCACCTGCCTGGAATCCCCCCAGTGAGGGGCTGAGACATGGCTCAGGGGTACAGCACCTGCCTGGAATCCCCCCAGTGAGGGGCTGGGACATGGCTCAGGGGTACAGCACCTGCCTGGAATCCCCCCAGTGAGGGGCTGGGACATGGCTCAGGGGTACAGCACCTGCCTGGAATCCCCCCAGTGAGGGGCTGGGACATGGCTCAGGGGTACAGCACCTGCCTGGATTCCTCCAGTGAGGGGCTGGAGTCTAGCTAGGAGATAAAGCACTTGTCTAGCATCCAGAAGGCTGTGAGTATGATCCATAGCAACACATTTACACACACACACACACACACACACACACACACACATAGAGACAGAGAGAGAGAAATCATAAAAACCCTTTTATGACATCTGCCACAATCCCCTGAGAAAGACCATTCTCCATAACTTCCGTCTTCCAGGTGTCTTACAGATTGGTTGTTACCACTCTGAACAGGGTCAGAGTTCATTTCAGACCTTCCCTTCCCCCTCAAGAGTGTCAGGGAATGAGGAAATGGAATACAGATTCAACACCCCATCCCACCCAGCCTCCTCAGGGTGCAGCCCAGCAAAGAGCAATTTGGGGCCATGCTGGCCTTGAACTTAGGATTCAGCAATTCCGTCTGTACCAGGATGGGGGGAGGGGGGACGACCAGATGGCTCAGTGGGTCAAGGTATTTGCCAGAGTCTGAGGACCTTCATTCAATCCTACCACAACACAGGAAAGAGATAAAACTGACTCCTGCAAGTTGTCTTCTGACCTTTACTTGTGTGCGTGGGATACCAGTGACTGCCTCCCACCCAAACACACAATAAACAAAGGAAACTCCAATTTAAAATAAAAAAAAAATAGGGGTGTAGAATGACGGATCAGCAGTTAAGAGCTCTGACCGCTCCTGCAGAGGACCCGGGTTTGATCCCCAGCACCCACATGGCGGCTCAGAACTGTCTTTAAGCCAGGTGTGGTGGTGCACACCTTTAATCTCAGCACTTGGGAGGCAGAGGCAAGTGGATCTCTGTGACTTTTTTTTTTAATTTTATTTATTTCCATATTTGTATGAATGTATTGTCTGCATGCAAGTCTGTGCACCCGTGACATGCAACGCCGCGGAGGTCAGAAGAGGGCGTCGGACTCCCCTGGAACTGGAGCTCTCCTGGAATTGGAGTTTCAGACGGCTCTCGGCCGCCATGTGGGTGCTGGGGATCGAACCCGGGTCCTCTGCAAGAGCGGTCGGCGCTCTTAACCGCTAGGCTATCTCTCCAGCCCCAGATCTCTGTGACTTTAAGGCCAGCCTGGTCTATAGAGTGAGTTCCAGGCCAGCTGGGGCTACAGGGAGACCCTGTCTCAAAAAACAAAAACAGAAAATAAATAAATAAATAAATAAATAAATAAATAAATAAATAAGGAAAGCACTAGAGGAGGGCACCTACCATCAGCCTATACACACACAACACACTTACATAAAGGAACATGGAGATTCTTTTAGGGCTTTTTAGTAACCTGACTGCTCAGTTCCCAGGTGTAAACTTGGTGGATGACAATATCATGTCTCCATGTTGACAGTCTACCCCCACCTCTAAGACAGCTGTGGATGCACACAGCTATTTGAATTTGTGGTTCTTGAGACAAGATTTTCAGCTGTAGCACCACCTGGCAGGAGGTGGGGACCAAAAAGAATGGAAAAGGACTCTGCGACATCTGTTCTCCCTCCCCCAGAGAAGAACAGCTGGTAGGGTCGGATTCAACCTGCACAGCTGTGTGATTTCAGACATGTCAATTAACCTCTCTGAATATCCTCAACTATAAAATTCAAAAGAACTCTAACAGAATCTTGTATAAAACTGCCATAATGAAGCCGGGCGTGGTGGCACATGCATTTAATCTTAGCACTTGGGAGGCAGAGGCAGGTGGATCTCTGTGACTTCAAGGCCAGCCTGGTCTACAGAGCGAGTTCCAGGCTGGCTGGGACTAAAGGGAGACCCTGTCTTGAAAATACCAAAAGAAAAAAAAAAAAACACACACACACAAAAAACCCTGCCATAATGAAATCTGTTATTTTGTATGCCAACTAATGAAAATTAATTAAAAATAATAAGTGTTGATTGGGGCTATATCTCAGTAGCTGAGTGCTTTCCTAGCATGCACAAGGCCCTGGCTTCCCAAACCAGGCATGGGGTGGTGCATGCTTATGATCCCAACACTTAGGAAGCAGAGGCAGGAGGATCTGGAGTTCAAAGATATCCTCAGCTACATAAGAAGTTCAAGGCCAGCCTGGGCTACATGAGACTCTGTCTTCCAAAAGAAAAATAATAATAACAGTGTCTGGGGGCTGGAGAGATAGCCTAGCGGTTAAGAGCACTGACTGCTCTTGCAGAGGACCCAGGTTCGATCCCCAGCACCCACATGGCGGCTAAAAACCGTCTTTAACTCCAATTCCAGGAGAACTCCAGTTCCAGGGGAATCCGAGACCCTCTTCTGACCTCCGCGGCATTGCACGACACGGGTGCACAAACCTGCATGCAGACAGTACATTCATACACATACAAAAATAAATAAAATTAAAAAAAAATAATAACGGTGTCTGAATTATGAATTGTTGACAGTATCAAACGAATTATTCTAAGTCCTTGGCACCATTATAATAGTCAACAACTATTTATTATTATTTAATTGAAGGATACCATATATCTCAAGTCCCAAAAAGTAGGAACAGCAAATAAACTTATTTGAAGAAATCTGGGCTTTCTCAGAAAACAAAACTTGGTACATCACATAGGTGGGTAGAGGTGCTGAAAATTGAACTCAGTGCTCTATCAAGTGCTCAAGTGCTCTATCAAGCAGTCTATATCCCCAACCCCTGCTACATCTTATTCTTTGATAAGCAATTTAAAATAGCATTGTTAAAAATTTTATGTGTATGAGTCTTTTGTCTGCATGGAAGTGCACCATGTGTGTGCAATGCCCATGGAGGCCAGAACAGGGTGTGAGATTCCCTGGAACTGAAGTTACTGAGAATTGTTAGCCTCCACGTGGGTTCTGGGAATTGAACCTGGGTCCTCTTCAAGAGCAGCCAGTGCTCTTAACTGCTGAGCCATTGCTCCAGCTCAAATTAAAATTTTATTTTAAAACAAATACAGGGGCTGGAGAGATGGCTCAGCGGTTAAGAGCGCCGACTGCTCTTGCAGAGGACCCGAGTTCCCAGCACCCACATGGTGGCTAAGAACTGTCTTTGACTCCAGTTCCAGGGGAATCCGACGCCCTCTTCTGACCTCCGAGGGACTTGGCGGGTGCACCAACCTACATGCAGACAGTACACTCATACACATAGAAAGCAACAACAACAAAACAAACACAAGCCACTGGGAGTACACACTCATTCTAGCACCAGGTGACAGGTGCAAGAATGGAGCACACTAGGACAACCAGGGAGACCTACAAAACACCATCTCAAAAGCACACAAACAAGACCCGAAAATCCTTCCAAGTCCAAGATGCAACGTGCATTATTATTTTTAATGATTTTCACGTTTATTTATTTACTAGCGGGTGGAGCTCATGCCACAATGCACACAGAGATCCCAGGACAACTTTTGAAAATTGGTTCTCTCCTTCTACCAATGGGTCCCAGGGATCCAACTCGGGTTGTCAGGTTTAACTGTATAAGAGCCACCTGACCAGCCAGTTTTCTTCTAAAAGATTAAGTATAGCAGAGTGTGATGACGCTCACCGGTAATCCCAGTACTTGGCAGGTGGAGGCTGGAGGAGCAGTTCAGGGTCATCCTTGGCCACACTGTGAGTTCTAGGAGCCTGCTCTACATAAGACCTGTTTCCAAAAAGTAAAATAAAAATTATAAAAATAAAAGCTAAGCTCTGTAAGTGGTGGGCAGCAAAGGAGGAAAATTCTGGCAGCCAGAAACCTCTAACTAGAACGGTCACGGCTGCTGCTGCTACAGCTGCCACCCCTGCCCCCGCAGCGCTGCCCCAAGGGCCTCCATAAGTTCTCCACACAGGGCATTTGTCTCTGTTTCAGAACTGTGTTCCCAGCATTCCTGAAATACATGGGGAAACTTGCAGAGAAGCGGAAGTCATAGTCCGTTGTTTTCAGGAGCCCCAGAAATCTAACATCCGAAATTTGGAGTTAAGATCCTTAGGGGGCCTTTTGCAATCACAGTGTGGGAGTTTGCTGCGAGGCTGGGGACAGAGCTCCATGCTAAAGGGCTTGCTTTGCCAGCCTTTAATCCTGGCGCTGGGAAGGCAGAGGCAGACAGAGCTCCGGGAGATGAAGGACAACCTGGTCTATATAAGTGAGCCTGTCCAGGGTAGCTGGGGCTACAAGGAGACTCTGTCTCAAAAATTAAAAATAAATAAATAAATAAATAAATAAATAAATAGTAAATAAATAATAAAATAAGCAAGCAAGGTTGGGGTGGTGCACCTTTGCGATCCCAGCAATAAAATAAGCAAGCAAGGTTGGGGTGGTGCACCTTTGCGATCCCAGCAGCACTGGACAGGAGGATTCCTGGGGCTCCCGGGCCAGCCAGCTTAGCCTAATGGCCAAGCTCCGGATCCCAGGGAGAGACTCCAAAAATCAAAGTGGACCGTGTATGAGGTATGACAGATGAGGTTATCATCTGCCCTCCACACACATGTGTATGTGCACCTGCACACACATCAGGACAAAGGGTCCACCCCACCCTTACAGCTTCTACCACACATCACAACTCTGTATGTCACAGGACAGCCCCATCTTACAGATGGACGAGACTTGTTCCCCCTCTGTGAGTGAACGGTGTTTGTACAAACACTGGGCGGTCTTTATACAAACAGCCAGGGTCTAGCACATGCGAGCCACCATGCTAGGCAAGCGCTCTTTGCCAAGCCTGCATTGACTGTTTCTGATCCCATCTGGGGATGTGTCTCCATGGTAGAGTATTTCCCTAGTATGCAGAAGGGACCTGAGTTCGATCCCCAGCACAACAAGAAAACAAAACAGAAACCTAAGAAGCTTCTTTGATCTGAGTATGGTGGTACAAGCCTGTCGTCCCAGTGCTCAGGAGCCTGAGGCAGGAGGATCACGGGCTCCAAAGTAGCAGGAGAGACAGACAGACTGACAGCCACAAGGCTACATGTCGTCATTCCAGTGTTTGAGAGGTAGAGGCAGAAGGATCAGTAGCTCAAAGGTCATTGGCTTCCTAGTGGGTTCTAAGCCAGCCGGTGGTGCCTGAGATAATGCCAAAAAAGAAAAGGGGAAGGAGGGAAGAAAGGAAAGGAGGAGAGATGGCTCAGTTGGTAAAAATGTGTGTCTTGGGGCGGGAGAGATGGCTCAATGGTTGAGAGCACCGACTGCTCTTGCAGAGGGCCCAGGTTTGATTCTCAGCACCTGTGGCGGCTAAGAACCATCTTTAACTCCAGTTCCAGGGGAATCCGACACCTCTTCTGACCTCCGCAGCATTGCATAACACGCGTGCACAAACCTACATGAAGACAGTACACCCATACACATAAAATAATAAAAAAGTTTGTCTTATAAGCATGCAGCCCCACAGTACCCATGTAAAATCTGAACACAATAGCACATGCCTGTAATCTCAACACTGAGGAGGTAGAGACAAACAGGTCTCCAGCTGGCTTCGTTAGCCCATCAGAGCCAGTGAACTCTAGGCTCAGAGAGACCCTGTCTCAAAAATAAGGTGGAGCGTGAGTGAGGAAAACAGTGTTGAGCTCTGACTTCCATATGCATACAGACATGCGCACATGCATACACATGCCCCACAGTTAGGAAGGAAGGAAGGAGGGAAGGGAGGGAGGGAGGGAGGGAGGGAGGGAGGGAGGGAGGGAGGAGCGAGCACTCAAAGCTATCACAGACTTGGTCTTTCCTGATGAGCCTGTCCGTGGCATCCTCCTCAGCGGGCAGAATCAGCTCTTGGCTTTTGCTGAGGTCAGCAGAGCTGCTGAACAGAGAAGTAAACACAGACGAAGACCAAGCCGGAGGCCAAGGTAAATACTGACTCTTGGCATGATAAAGCTTCCTGTTAATCTAAAGCAGGAATCTCTCCCCAGCCCCAGACTGCCCTCTCACAGCACATGGAATCTGCAGGTCTCCCAGCAGTTCAGGAAGGCTTGGAAGACTGTTGGTGTTTTCTCCAGCCATCCATGCTCCCAGTTGTCCCACACCCCACAATGACATGCTAGTGGGCTAGAGTGTGGCCAGGGAACAGGACAGCCACACCAGGCCTTCTTTTTTGTTATTTTTGGGGGGTTCTTTTTGCTGTCCTGGAACTCACTCTGTAGACCAGGCTGGCCTTGAACTCACAAATATCCGCCTGCCTCTGCCTCCTGAGGGCTAGGATTAAAGGCATGCATCACCACGCCCGGCTCTCGTTGTTGCTGTTTTATTAGTTCTATTTATTTTTATTCTATGTTTATGAGTGTTGTGCCCCCACGTGTGTAAGTGAACCACACCCACGCAATGCCACCAGAGGCCAGAAGATGGTACGGCCGTCAGAGCCTCTGCAACTGGAGTAATGGACAGTTGTTAGCCACTAGGTGGATGCTGGGAACCGAACATGAGTCCTCTGGAAGAGCAGCCAATGTTCTTAACCACTGAGCCATCTCTCCAGTCTTCATTTTGCTCTGAATATTTTGTGCTTGACTGTGGAAAAATATCCAAGCTGAATGTGAATATCACAGAAGAGATCAACCGGATTTTCGTCTTTACCTGCATGCCCCCAAATTCCACCCAGTCCCTGTAAATGCCATGGCGTCTTTGCTGGGTGGTACAAGTGAAAGTCCGCCTGGTTCCTCTAAACATTGTCAATGACATAGAAGGTAAGGGCAGAGCTCAGTTAGTAGACTGCTTGTCTAGTGTGTGTGGAGCCCTGGGCTCCGTCTCCAGCATGGCATAAACCAGGTACGGTGGGCATGCCTGTGACCCCAGCTCTGAGGACCAGGAGAAGGAGGACCAGAAGTTCAAAGTCATTCTTAGCAACATGGCAAGTCGGAAGCCAGTCTGAGCTACACGAGACCCTGCCTCAAGAATAAATACAACAAGGGCCTGGAGAGACAGCTCAGCGGTTAAGAGCTCGTGGCTGCTCTTGCAAAGGACTCTGGCTCGTATCCCAGCACCCACGTGTCTGCTAACAACCATCTGTAATTCTAGTTCCAGGGAATCTAACGCCCTCTTCTAGCGTCTGTGGGCACTGCACACATGTGGTGCACTCACATATATACTAACAAAACACTCACACTTAAAAAAAATAATCTAAAACTAAGTAAATTAGTAAAATGAAGTCAAATATTTTTTTTTGAAACAGGCTCTCCTTACAGCCCCAGCTGGCCTGGAACTCACGGAGATCCACCTGCCTCTGCCTCCTGAGTACTAGGATCAAAGGCATGTGACACCACACCCGGCTTCTTATCTGCCGTGTGGGCGCTGGGAATCGAACCTGGCTCCTCTGTAAGTCTGCAAGAGCAGTCAGCACTCTTAACCACTAAGCCATCTATCTCTCCAGCCCCTAGTCAAATAAAATTTTAAAATGTGAGTGCTTACCAGATAGAGGCTTAAAAAAAAAAAGACTATGCAGCAGAGACAGCTCAGCAGTTAAGAGCACTGGCTGCTCTGGCACAGGACCCAGGTTCCGTTCTCAGCACCCACATGGCAGCTAACCTTTGGTAACTCCAATTCCAGGGAATCCAGCGCCTTCTTTTGGCCTCCTTGGGTATTATATAACACGGGCACACGTACATGCAGACAAAACACTCATACACAAAAAATAAATTTTTAAGCTTAAAAAAATAATAGCAATGAGACAGGCATGGTGGCACACACCTTTAATCCCAGCACTTGAGAAGTAGAGGCAGGAGGATCTCTGTGAGTTTGAGTCCAGCCTGGTCTACATATCAAGTTCCAATGAGATCCTGTCAATAATAATAATGATTAAAAATGGTAATATTGATAGTATCTCTAACCCTTAGGCTGTTGAGAATTTTTTAATTTTATTTATTATTTTTATTTTATTTTACATATATGAGTGTTTTGCCTGCATGTGTGTACGTGTACCTGGGTCCTCTGCAAGAGCTGCCAGTGCTCGTGACCTGCTGAACCAACTCTCCGGCCCCTTGTTGGTGAAAATGTTTAATGAGCTGATACTTGCAAAGTTGGAGTAAAAGTACAATACACGGAGCTGGAGAGCTGGCTTGGAGTGTCCTTCAGGCTGGGTGGACAGCCTTGAGTCTGTGTAAAAGAGCATGCCTTTCCATTACGGTCCAGCATCCTGGAGCGCCGTGTCCCCTCCACACTTACAGCTGGACCACAGGCAGAATGGGGGGGTGTCCACATGAACCCCCTCCTAACATAAGAAAACTCCCCAGAGCATGCCAGCTTTCTGCAGCTGGCTCAGTGGTTAAGCACACTGGCTGCTCCTGCAGAGGACATAGGTTCAATTCCCAGCACCCATATGATGGCTAACAACTGTCTGTAACTCCAGTTCCAGGGGAACCAACACTTTCTTCTGTCTTCCAAAGCCATTAGGTGCACGGGGTACACCTACATATACATATAGGCAAAACGCTCATAAAATTAAATGAATCTTTTAAAAAAGAGAGAGAACAAAATACATGTCTCTGTTCTCAGGGCCGTTCCCACAGCTTGTGTTTCTCGGCACAGCCCTCCACCCCAAGCCTGGGCGTTCTTGCTTCTTCGAAGCCTCTCCTTGGATCCTTAACGCATCCCATATGAACGTAAGAATCGCCTGCAGCCATCTGGCCAGAACTGAGCCTCTTCCTCTATCCCAAACTCCTCATGTTCAAATTAAATTCTCTTGTTTTCACGGTCATTGTCAGAAGCAATCTGACCAATCTCTCTCACTGTCTCAAATGCCTTCGTTTCGGGATCCGTTTTGCAAATAAGAATCTGCCAAGCTACTATGGCCTTTCCTTGAAAGATGACAGACATGAGGGGAGTGGATCTTCGCTGACTTGTTTCCCCAAGGACCACAGGGCTGGTCAGAGTGTCCTTCAGGCTGGGTGGACAGTCTTGATGACTGCGTGAAAGAGCATGCCTTTCCATTGTGGTCCGGCATCCTGGAGCGCTGTGCCCCTTCCACACTTACAGCTGGATCACAGCAGAATGGGGGTGTCCACACAAACCCCCTCCTAACATAAGAAACCTCCCCACAGCACACCAGCTCTCTGCAGCATATTGAGCTAATTGGTTTATGTCTGATTGTTCTATACACCACAGTCAAGCCACTTCCTGACTCTTCCAAATTTCTAATTTGCAATGATACTGCATGCTTTTCTTTGTGATTTTCCACGCCTTCACAGAAAGACTAGCCCAGGAAATAGCGTGCTTTGCTGGACCTGGGCCAAGTTTTATGAAAATCTAACGTTGAGGGGATAGAGAGATGGTTCAGCAGTCAAGAGGACTCGCTGTTCTTGCAGAGGACTGAGGTTCAGTTCCCAGTGCCCACATCCGGCTGCTCACGATGACCTGTAAGTCTGGTTTCTGGGGATTTGAGACGGTCTTCTGGCACCTTTAGTCATGTCCACAAACCCACAAACCAACACACCTACATGCATGTAATTCAAACAGAAATAAAAAATTTTATGTTAATTTTTGCTTATTTTTATCTTATGAGTATTTTGTGGGTTTTGTTTGTTTTTGTTTTGTCTTTGTTTTTTGACATAAGGTCTCCCTGTAGCCCCAGCTGCCCTGGAACTTGCTATGTAAACCATGCTGGCCTCAATCTCACAGAGATATGATTGTTTGTTCATCTTGAGTGATGGGATTAAAGGTGTGTGCCACTATTCCAGGCTGTGTAGGAGTATTTTACTACACATAAGTGCACCCCATGTATGCAGTGCCTATAGAGGCCAGAAGAAGGTGTCAGATCCCCTTGAACTGGAGTTATAAAGATGGTTGTTGGCTGCCATGTAGGTTCTGGGAACCAAACCCAGGTCCTCTGCAAGAGCCCCTAAAAATAAAAATCTTTTAAAAAAGAAATCTAGGGCTGGAGAGATGGCCTAGTGGTTAAGAGCACCAACTGCTCTTGCAGAGGACCCGGGTTCGATCCCCAGCACCCACATGGTGGCTGAGAACCATCTTTGACTCCAGTTCCAGGGGAATCTGATGCCCTCTTCTGACCTCCTCAGCATTGCACGACACAGATGCACAAACCTACATGCANATGGCCTAGTGGTTAAGAGCACCAACTGCTCTTGCAGAGGACCCGGGTTCGATCCCCAGCACCCACATGGTGGCTGAGAACCATCTGTAACTCCAGTTCCAGGAGAACTCCAGTTCCAAGGGAATCCGACACCCTCTTCTGACCTCCGTGGCATTGCACAACACGGGTGCACAAACCTGCATGCAGACAGTACATTCATACACATAAAAGTAAATAAATAAAAATTAAAAAAAAAAGAAATCTAACATTGGTGGGCAGGGGCTAGAAAGATGGCTGAAGGTTAGGAGCACTCGCTGTGCACTCAGGAGGACCAGAGTTTGGGTCCCAGAACCCATGTGGAACCACTCACAAGCATTTCTAACTCCAGCTCCAAGGATCCAGTGCCCTCCTCTGACCGCCAAGGGAACTGCACTTAGATGCACATAAATAAATAAATAAATAAATAAATAAATAAATAAATAAATACCTGGAGTGGTAGTATAAGCCAGTAACTACTGTACTCCAGAAGCTGAGGCAAGGAGATTGTAAGTTCAAGGCCAGCCTGGGATCCATAGTGAGACCCAGAAGCCAAAATAATCAATTCTGATAGTGTACATCTTTAGTCCCAGCACTGGGGAGGCAGAGTCAGGCAGATCTCTGTGAGACTGAGGCCAGCCTGGTCAACACGGCAAGTTTCCAGGCCAGCTGGGGCTACAAGGAAACCCTGTTTCAAAACAAACAAAAAAGACAAAAACAGAAATAAAAAAGCCAAAATAGTGCTGGAGAGATGGCTCCATCTGTAAAGTATTTGGGACACAAGAATTGGGACCTAAGTTTGATCCCCCAGAGTCCCAAGAAAAGCTGGACATGGTGCATACTTGTAACTCCAGCACAAGGCAGGCAGAGACAGGACCCCTGAGGCTTGCTGGTGAGCCAGGTTAGCTGTCAGTGAGCCCCAGTTCCAGTGGGAGAACCTGTTTTATTTTATTTTATTTTATTTTATTTTTTGGTCTTTTTTGAGACAGGGTCTCCCTGTAGTCCCAGCTGTCCTGGAACTCGCTCTGTAGACCAGGCTGGCCTTGAACTCACAAAGATCCGCCTGCCTCTGCCTCCCGAGTGCTAGGATTAAAGGCATGCACCACTACGCCCGGCTTTGGGAGAACCTGTTTTAAAGAAAAAAAAAAAAAAGTGACTACTTCCAGAGGATTGACACCTGAAATTGACGTGTACCTTCCATATGCACATGCCCAGGTACATACCTGTACCCCTACCCATGCACACTGGTGCTCCTATGAGCGCGTGTGGTGCGCTTGTGTGTGTGTGTGTGTGTGTGTGTGTGTGCGCACACACACACACACACACACACACACACTAACAACAACTAACTAATGTTGATGGACCATCCCTGTGTCAGAGCTATCCATCAGTTAGCCCCAGAACAGCCACATTCCAGTTGTGGCTGAGGTTTTTATGATAGAGGATAGACTGAATCAAACCATTCTACTGTTGTTTTGGTTTCTACTGCTGTCATTTGGTTTGATTGGCTGGTTGCTTATTTTTTTCTGCATACATTCATGCCTGGCTGCTATGTGGAGCAGATTTAGACACGGTCTCAGATTTTTAAAATATTTTTGTTTGTTGTGTTTGTAGGGGCATGAATGTGCCATGATGCTTATGTGGAGGTCAGAGGACAACTTTCAAGAACCCTTTCTCTCCTTCTACCATGTGGGTACCAGGGATAGCACTCAGCTCATCAGGCTTGGTAGCAAGCACCTTTGCCCACTGAGCCACAGATTATTGGCCCCAATTTAGGGGGCAATAGTGGGCAAAGTCTCTGAAAACACTTGCACTGACCCAAACTCTAATGTTTAGAAAGAACAAAAGAGGGCTGACAGTATAGCTGGTTGGTGGAGTGCTTGGCTAGCATGCACGAACTCTGGGTCCAGTGCCCAGGACCCCATAAACTAGGCATGGTGGCACAAAATGTAATCCCAATTTTGGAAGGGGGATACCGGAGGATTGGAAGTTCAAGTTCATTCTTGACTACATAGCAATTTCAAGGCCAGCCTGGGTTACATGAGACCCTGTCTCAATAAAATAAGAATAAAGATCCAGAGAGATGGCTCAGCAGGGTAATTTACTGTTTGCTGCAAAGCCTAATGACCTGAGTTTGATACCAGAAGTCAGAAGACAAGTTGTCTTCTGACTTCTGGCACAAGTGCATCACACACATTCACACACAGACAAACACACATAAAGTAAATTAAAACTTAGTTTTTTAAAAGTATATAAAAAAAAACCACCGGGTGTTGTGGCGCACGCCTTTAATCCTAGCACTTGGGAGGCAGAGGTAGGCGGATCTTTGTGAGTTCAAGGCCAGCCTGGTCTACAGAGTGAGTTCCAGGACAGCTGGGGCTACAGGGAGACCCTGTCTGGAAAAGACCAAAAAAAAATTAAATAAATAAATAAAAAATAAAAGTATAAAAAAAACCACATATCTCAGCAGTTAAGAGCACTTGTGGCTCTTACAGAGGGCCCAGGTCCAGTTCTCTGCACCCATAAGGCAGCTCACAACCAACTGTAATTCCAATTCCAGGGGATCTAATGCCTTCTAGCCTTTTTTGGGTACCCGGCACAAATGCAGTGCACTTACATACATGCAAAACACTCATACACATAAAATAAAAATAAATGAATCAAAAAATTTTTGAGTGAGAATAAACTGGGTGCTTATGCCTTTACTTCTAGCACTCAGGAGGTAAGAAGCAGGCAGATCTCTGAGTTGAAGGCCAGCCTGGCCTACGTGGAGACTTCCTGGCCAGGGCTACATGGTGAGACTTTATCTCAAGAAAAATAATAATAAAAAAGAATAAAGTAGAAAACTGCCCCTGGCTAAAGATGCATGGCTTTGGTTCCCAGACTGGATTCGTGACTGAGCCCAAAGCTTCCACTAAGAGACTCCCAGGGGTGAAGGGAAGTCCCCAGCAGAGCAGGGACATTCTCCCAGGGGTGAAGGGAAGTCCCCAGCAGAGCAGGGACATTCTCCCACGGTCACTGGTGGAGCAAAACCACAGGACAGGAAGCCCCACTCCTGCTCCATGTCTGTTGTCTTGAGCTTGACGCAGGGACCCCGGGCATGAGGAAAAATTTCCCTTCCAAAACCCACCGTGAAGATTGATTAGATAGCGGTGGCAAAGGCTTTGAAGACAGGGATTCGGGAAGCCGGAAGCTCCTAGTGTTTGGGTTGGTTCCCGGGGGGCTTCTGAGAGATTAAGGCTGATGAATGGGTTTGCTCAGGTGGCTGGATGCTTTGTGTGGGAAAGAAATCCTTTCCCACCATGTCTTTCCTTTGGAGACTGACAAAAATCACTGAGCTCGTGGGACTGGAGAGATGGCTCAGTGGTTAGGACCATTGGCTGCTCTTGCAGAAGACCTGGGTTCAGGTGGCAGCTAACAACTGTCTATAACTCCAGTTTTCAAAGAATGCAATGCCCTGTTCTGGCCTCTGTGGGCATTGCATGACGTGGGTGCATTGAGATACATGCAGGCAAAACACTCATACACATAAAATAATAATCAAACCTTAAAAATAAATAAAACAAGGTGGAAAGAGATTGAGGAAGATGTTCAATAGCAAGCACCTGATCAATAGCAAAACATCATCAAATCAAGACTATAACATCCAGTAGAGAGATGACTGGAGAAGCCTGATTGAAAGAAAAAAGGGGGTTATGTAATGGCTTAGCAAATAAAGGTGCTTGTTGCTAAGCCCAAAGACCTGAGTTCGATTCCCCAGAGCCCACGTGGTAGAAGGAAAGAACAGACTCCCAAAGTTGTCACAAGCACTCCAACATACATGTACTCACCCACATATACAAATTAACACAATGCAATAAAAAATGTTCAAGATCTCTATTTAAAATTTTTAAATTACATTTTAAAAAATTTTATTGCATTTGAATGTGCATGGGTGTGCACATGTAAGCAGGTCAGAAAACCACATGCAGGAGTCAGTTCTCTCCTTCCTCCATGTGGGTTGTAGGGATTGACCTCAGCTGGTCTGGTTTGGTGGCAGGCACCATTAGCCAAATGAGACAGCTTCCCTGCCCAGTAGCTAAGCTTTAAAAAGACAGAAAATATTTTCATCTGGGTCTAGAGGTATAAGCCTGTCCATTCAGCTACTCAGAGCACTGAGAGAAGAGGATGGAAAATTCAAGGCCGCCCTGGACTATAGGTGAGTGAGTTCAAGCCCAGTCTAGGCAGCTTAGAGAGCCTGTCTCAAAATAAAACCCAAAAAGAGGGCTGGAGGTGTAGCTCAGTGATAAAACACTTGCCTAGACTCTGCCAATGAACGGTTGTGGTCATGACACAGCAGTAAGTTGCCTAGACTATCCCCCAGGTGAAACTGGGATCACCCCTCAGTGGTAGAGAGCATGTCTAAAATCTCTGTCTTACCCCCAAATCAGTTATCTTTCCACTGTCTACTTCTGCCTCCTTAAAGGTTTCATTCAGAATAGGGCTAGATTCAGGATCCAGGTGCCACATGAAGTTTTTTCTTCAGTCTGTGGGAAAAATACATTTTATATTGAAATCTTAGCTCAGCCTTCCTAATGAAAATTAATGAAAAGCAATTTTTATTACCTTGATTTTTTTTTTAACCCAGAGTATTTCCTGACCTAATTCCTGATCAGAGCTTTTATCTTTTTACACTTTTGCAATGTAAGGATGGAATCCAGGGCCTTCTGGAAAGATGCTAGACTGGTGTTCTACCACTGAGCCACACCCCAGCCCCTCACTGGGGGATTCTAGGCAGGTGCTCTACCACTGAGCCACACCCCAGCCCCTCACTGGGGGATTCTAGGCAGGTGCTCTACCACTGAGCCACACCCCAGCCCCTCACTGGGGGATTCTAGGCAGGTGCTCTACCACTGAGCCACACCCCAGCCCCTCACTGGGGGATTCTAGGCAGGTGCTCTACCACTGAGCCACACCCCAGCCCCTCACTGGGGGATTCTAGGCAGGTGCTCTACCACTGAGCCACACCCCAGCCCCTCACTGGGGGATTCTAGGCAGGTGCTCTACCACTGAGCCACACCCCAGCCCCTCACTGGGGGATTCTAGGCAGGTGCTCTACCACTGAGCCACACCCCAGCCCCTCACTGGGGGATTCTAGGCAGGTGCTCTACCACTGAGCCACACCCCAGCCCCTCACTGGGGGATTCTAGGCAGGTGCTCTACCACTGAGCCACACCCCAGCCCCTCACTGGGGGATTCTAGGCAGGTGCTCTACCACTGAGCCACACCCCAGCCCCTCACTGGGGGATTCTAGGCAGGTGCTCTACCACTGAGCCACACCCCAGCCCCTCACTGGGAGATTCTAGGCAGGTGCTCTACCACTGAGCCACACCCCAGCCCCTCACTGGGGGATTCTAGGTAGGTGCTCTACCACTGAGCCACACCTCCAGCTCTCCCATTTCCTTTTATTTTTAAAGTAAAGACAATTTATAGAGAACCAGTGATTTCGGGGATGGGGGGGAATTACATGATTATTCTTCTCTTGGAGAATTGAACTAAACAGGTTGAAAATCTCTTTGTTGGCCCGAAGCCTAGGGAACAAATTGCGGAAGAGGAGGCATGGTAGAATGTAAGGGCTGCGGAGAGATTGGGGTGAATCGTGAGACTACAGCAATATAGACTGGACTCCTAATTGATCAACATGCCTGTACATACAAGCATCTCCAACTGGACTATGGGACCCTTGGGTTGTTCAAAATTTGGACATAGATACTTGCAAATTAGTTTTACATGAATGTTACTTACATTCATTGCTTATGCTTAATAATTTGACTCACTTAAAAAAAATGCACCAATTACCTAATTGTACGGCAAACTGAGTAACATCAATGTTATCTGAAAACAACTGTGTTATTATATTGTAGAATCCCTTAAAAATAAAAAATAAAAGAGGGGGAAAAAAAGAAATCTCTTTGTTGAACAAAGAAGTACTACTAAAAGGTCATTATCATGCCTATGAGTCACAGGATAGCTACAATATATTCTTTAGTCATAAAAACAGCATGTGGAGTCATTGGGACTGGGAGGATCGGCTCAAATTAAAGACTTTTATGACTGGTGCTTATATTAAATCTTTTCAACAATTCTTAGAAAGGATTCAAAATAGGTCAAACTTCTTTCTTTCCTTTTTTTTAAGTGAGAGATTTTATTGCTTTAAGTCACTGAATCAAGGGAAAAATGAGTCTCAGTTCATCCAGCCCTCACCCCAGCAGTGTTGTATCGCTGCCGAGAACTAGGTCTTAGGCTGTCTGAAATCAACCTCTTCTAATTAAAATAAGCACCATAAAGCAAAGTATTTCAATAATTTGTTATAATAATAATTGCAAATATAAATAGCATATATATCCAAGAAAAGTAAAACACTTTAGTTTTTTTTTTAATTTCTCTCACCTAGAAACTAAAATTCACAATGCCTTGGTAAGACTAAGAATGCTTTCATTAACTTAAATATTTATAAGGTCAGAGATTGTGAGGGGCTAGAGAGACAGCTCAGAGCTTCAGAGTGCTTGCTGCTGTTCCAGAAGACCCAAGTTTGATTCCAGCATCCATATCAGGTGACTCACAAACCCTGTAAATCCAGCCCTGGTGGATTTAAAGCTCTCTTCTGGCCTCTGCAGGCACTGCACTCATGCACACACACACACACACACACACACACACACACACACACATACACACACACATAAACATAATTAAAAACTTTTTAAAGGGCTGGAGAGATGGCTCAGTAAGTAAGAGCACCGGCTGCTCTTGTAGAGGAACCAGATTTGGTTCCCAGCACCCTTGTAGGCACTAACAGCAGTCCAGAACTCCAGTTCCAGGAGGTGGGATGCCCTCTTCTGGCATCCACAGGCATTGCATGCATATGGTGCACTTACATGCATGCAGGCTAAACACTCATACACATAAAATAAAAACTGAACCCAGGTCCTTTGCAAGAGCAGTCACTACTCCTAACTACTGAGCAATCTCTCCAACCCCCAGGAAAGATTAATTTTGCTTCACAGAGTTCAGTTCCTCATGGAAGGAGCTCAGTTTACATCAAACCAGGCAGCAGAAAGACAGGAAGTGACCTGGTGTAATGTACCTCCAAGGACCTGCCCCTAGAGACCTACTTCCTTTAAACAGGCTCCACCCTCTACCATTTAGAGAGCCTCCTAAAGTAGCAGCTCCAGCTGGCATGGTGGTGCAGACCTTTAATGCCAGCATCCGGAAGCAGAGATGACTGGGCTACAGGGAGACCCTGTCTCAAAAACAAGGGAGGGAGAGAAGGAGGGAGGGAGGGAAGGAGGAAAGGAGGAAGGGAGGGAAGGAGGGAGGTGTGGGCCATTTCAGGGTTTTTTAAATATTGAATTATTTTTATTTTATGCATATGAGTGTATTATTCCCTGCATGTGTGTAAGTGTACCTGTGTCCTGAAATGCCTGTGGAGATCAGAAGGCATCAGATTTCTTGGAACTGGAGTTCTTAGCCGCCATGTGGGTGCTGGGATCCAAACCCAGGTCCTCTGTGAGAGCAGTCAGTTCTCTTAACTGTTGACCCATCTCTCCAACCCAGCATTTCAGGTTTTGTTTTGTTTTGTTTTGTTTTGTTTTGTTTGGTCTTTTTGAGACAGGGTCTCCCTGTAGCCCCAGCTGTCCTGGAACTCGCTATGTAGACCAGGCTGGCCTTGAATTCACCTGCCTCTGCCTCCTGAGGGCCTAGCATTTCAGTTTTAAGCCATAACATCTTGTCCTTGAGTGATGGATTCAGTCACGCTGGGTAAAGTGCTTGTTGATCATCTTTCTGAGTTTTAATCTCCCTGAATCCACATAAAAACCACATGGCACTGCTGGGGGGGGGGCGTTGGGGAGACAACAGGATCGAAGGGAGCTCGCTGCCTAGGCAGCCTATCCAAAACAGTGAGGTCCAAGTTCAATTAGAGACCCTGTCTCGAAAACATAAAGTGGAGACTGACAGAGGAAGATAGGCACTCAACCCCTAGGCTCCACAAGAACATACAGAGACAAGCACAGGCATGCACATGTGTGTGCATGCAGTCATACACAGATAGACATATACAAACATATACACACGCACAGACACATAGACATGGGCACATGCAGCACAGAAACACACACTAACCAACATACACAAAGACACACAGGCATACACACATAAAGTCACACCCACACACACACATACATACTCTATATGGCAAGGGAAAAACACTGCTACAGTTTCTCTCTCATCTAAAAAGGAATCTTGGGAGTGGGGAAGGAACCATAGAGATCCATCTCTGGAACCCAGTGCCTGCCTGGCACCAACTCCTCTCAAATCCCAGACCAGTGACCTAAGTGTATGTTTCATGCCAAAAGTTAGGGTGGGGAGGAAAAGTTTCCTCCAATTTTTCCAGGTGTTTAGAGGAATAACTATCCTGAGGGTCCTTGAGACTTTGAGACTATTAATTTTTAATGCACATAAAAGAATGTGTATAATATATGGTGACTGTGAAGAAACAGTAATAAAAATAAGTCTCCTGGGAATATATAACAGTGCCCAAATGTGTGAACAGAGGGCTGGAGAGCTGGCTCAGCATTAGGCACATGGGCTGCTCTTGCAGAGAACCCAGGTTCCCAGCACCCATGTCAGAGGGCTCACAACCATCTGTAACTCCAGTACCAGGGAATCTGATGCCCTCTTCTGGCCTCCAGAGGAACCTGTGGTTATGTACACACACACACACACACACACACACACACACACACACACACACAAACTTTTTTTTAAGTACAAAAGAGCTCAGAGGACAGAAATGTCAAAGGGACACAAGACACACCATTTTCAAGAGTCTCCTAATCCCCAAAGACAATTTCAGCATCAAAATAAATAATGATGACAGGGCGAGAGGTGGCTCAGTAGTGTTTACTTCCAAGACTGACAACCTTAGTTTGATCCCTGGGACTCACGTGGTCTAAAAAGAGAAACAACTCCTGCAAGTTGCTGCAAGTTGTTTTCTGACCTCCACACTCACACCACGGCGCACACACACACACACACACACCACACACACACACGTTTTTAATTTTTAAAAACTTGGGCTGGAGCTGTGACTGAGTGGCAGGATGCTTGACTAGCATTTATGAAGATCTGAGTCCAATCCCCAGTACCCATCCACTGGAAAAAAATTTTTTTTCTAAGCTGTGCATGAGTTGGACTGGAGGTGTGTTCAGTTAGTGCGTTTAACTACTATGTATGAGACCCTGGGTTTGAATCTTCAGTAGTGGGGAAAAAAAAAGAAAAACAGAAAAAGAAGTCTCCTTTTCAGCCCAGCTCAACCACGGGAGCCTTCAGGGTGAGTGGGAGGAACCAAGCCTATTACTGCATGTTCTTCCAAGTTTCTCAAAATCCCCTCTGCCGCGCCCACCTTCGCGTTTTCTTTTTTAGTCCTTCTCGGCTTCTGTCAGAGCCCGGTCGCTGTGGCGACCAGGCAGCCAATCAACGCAGACCGCCCGCGCTCTCTGACGCTGCGGGGATTCCAGCTCACTGCTGTGGGTTTCCGCGGGTTGCGGGCGGTGGACAGCGATGCTGAAGGCCAAGATTCTGTTCGTGGGGCCCTGTGAGGTAAGGCCAGAGCCTCGGGGCACAGAGGAGGGGGGCCCTAGGACTGCGGCTGTCCCCGGGAGGGATAGCTTGGTCCCAGCATCTCTACTGGGGCGCGCATCTCTACTGGCCAGACCATGAACTCTCTGGCTGCCAGACTTTGATCCCTTCCACCCCACGGAAGAGAAGGCCCACGGGCATGAGTGGCATCTTTAGAACCAGAGCCTTGGCCTCATTACCCCCCACCTCACTCCTCCACCCCCCCCCCAAAAAAAGAAAGAACATTTCCATGGGAGGAGAGAGCCAAGACCAAGGACTTTTACTTCATTATATCGCCTTGGAGTGTCTCTCTCTCTCTCTCTCTCTCTCTCTCTCTCTCTCTCTCTCTAGCAGTGGGAATTTCATCGTATGTAGTCCATATTTGATACTAAAATAAAGGTCAGATGGACTGAAGCTACGTGTGCCAAAAACAAATAAATAAACTGTAGAGAGAAGCTGGATGTGACAGTGCATGCTTGTAATCTCAGGACTGGGGAGACAGAGGAAGACAGGTGGCCACAAGTTCAAGGCTAGCCTGAGCTACATACTGATTTCTGGGCCAGCCTGGGCCACAATATATCATTCATTCATAAATATATGAGAAAGAGAGATTTTGTATCAAAAAACCAAAATATATATAGATGGTTAGATGGATGGATGGATGGATGGATGGATGAAGAGGTAAATAGTCTCAAACTTCAGGCCATATGAGTCTCACTACAGTGTGAGGTCCTGTCTCAAGTAACAAAACATACAGAGACATTGAGACAGAAAAGGGTAGAGTAATCATCTCTGTCTTCAGTGCATACATAAATCACCTGGATGGTTTGTTAGAATTCAAATCTCTGGGTCCTATATCAGAATGTTATGTTAGATTAAGTGTGGGTTGTTTGATGACAGGGTCTGACTATGTAGCCCAGGCTGGCCTTTAACTTGAGAACCTCCTGTTTCAGCTTTCCAAGTGCTGGATTACAAGTCTGTATCACCATACCCTGCATATCCCGGAGCTATGACTCAGTAGGTCTAGGAGGGACCTGTGAATTCTGATTTTGCACATGGTAACATTTAGTAATTTGATCTTAAAGGTGATACTGAGGTTCTTGGTCCAAGGCCCAAGCAGGAGAACTACTGCAGATTCATAGGTGAATGTATACAAAGATGTGTTCTTAATCTTGAGTTAGGAGGTGCAGATGTAGCTCAGTTGGTAGAACGTTTTGCCGAGCATTCAGGAAGCCCTGGGTTCCATCCTCTGTGTGAATAAGCCTTTCGTGGTGCACTATGTCTTAAATCCCAGCACTTGAGAGGTGGAGGCAGGAGGATCAGGAGTTCAAGGTCACCTTTGGCTGTATGGCACGTTTGAAGTCAGCCTAGCATACATGAGACCCTGTCTCAATAACAAGAAAAAAATACCAACTGCTAACCTTGCATTAGGGGAGATCTTTTTTAATCTTTGTTTGTTTTGAGACAGGATCTCCAGGTAGCCTTGGGTGGTCTAGAACTCACAATGTAGACCAAGCTGACCTCCATCTCACAGAGATCTGCCTGCCTGTGCCTCCTGAGTGCTGAGAGTAAAGGCATCCACCACCATGCCCAGCTTTAAATGTTTTTATTTATTCATTTTTATTTTATGTATATGAGTGTTTTGCTGCCATGTATTACGTACACCACATGCATGCAGTGCCTTCAGGGACCAGAAGAGGACATTAGATCCCCTGGAACTGGGATCACCTAACAGACAGCCCTTAGCTGCCATGTAGGTGCTGGAAACCTAACCTGGGTCCTCTAGAAGAGCAGCCAGTGCTCTTAACTACTGAGCCATGTCTCCAGCCCCAGAAGGTTCTGTTATGCAGAGCACAAAAGGAAGGCCTGTAGTCCCAGCATTCAGGAGGCTGAGACAGGAAGATCACCATGAGCTTGGGACCAGCTTGGGCTACCTTGGATGAGAGGATTGGATAGAGATACTTTTACAAATTGAGACGAACAGGGCTGGGGGAGGCCCAGTGGATCCAAGTTTGTTTCCCAGCACCCATGTCAGGTGGGGCTCACAGCTGCTTTAACTCCAGTGTTCTAGACACTGTCCTGTCGCTATGACAGGACCATTGGGACCAAGGGAACTTATAAAAGGAAGAGTTTGAGCTTATGGTTCCATGGGAATTAGAGTTCATCATGGTGGGGAGGCGTGGCGGCAGGAGATGCCAGAGCAGGCACAGGAAGCAGAGGTCCACATCTTCAGGGGGGCACAGGAAGCAGAGGTTCACATCTTCAGGGGGGCACAGGAAGCAGAGGTCCACATCTTCAGGGGGCACAGGAAGCAGAGGTCCACATCTTCAGGGGGCACAGGAAGCAGAGGTCCACATCTTCAGACGGGCACAAGAAGCAGA
>VZQC01013045.1:3283490-3295057 GCA_009823505.1 Rhizomys pruinosus | reverse complement strand
TAGAGCCAGGCGTAGTGGCACATGCCTTTAATCCCAGCATTTGAGAAGCAGAGGCAGGCAGATATCTCCATGAGTTCAAGTCCAGCCTGGTCTACATAGTGAGTTCCAGGCCAGCTGAGGCTACGAAAGACCCAAAAAAAAAAAAAAAAGGAAAGAAAAAAAAAAGAGGCTTGGGGAAAGTCTGCAGAATACATTACGGTCCTGAGCTGGGTGCTGCTTACCTGTAGTCCTGCCTGCCATCCCAAGGCTGCAGCAGGAAGACTGACAGTTGGAGGCCGGCTTGGGCTACTTAGTGAGCTGCCTCACAACAGCAACAACAAAGTAACTGAGAGAATAGAGTACAATTGGAGAGAGGTTTTTGTGTTTTGTTTGAGGTTTTTTTGGTGGGGTGGGGGTTTTGTTTTTTGAGAAGTTACCTTGGACTCCGTGTCCTCCTTCCCTACCTCCCAAGAGCTTGGAGGTGCTCCACCTCTCCAGTCCTTCTACCTCTCCTTTTCTTCCTTCTTTATCCTCATTCTCTCCTCCAATCCTGTAAGACTTTTTAGAAAGGCTCACTTAAGTTTAAGAGACTTGACTTCTGAGAGTTTTCTTTTAAGAGAGAGCAGTTTTGTTCTCTCCTCAGGTGTATACGGTATTTGTTCAATGAATGATGGAAATACACAGAGAAGACCTGAAAAACAGATCATAGCTCCGAAGATGGATGGGATGGATGGCAGATGCATGTGTGGATGATTGATGGATGGGAAGGTAAATTAGATGGATGAATGGATGGATTCATGGATGGGAACATGTATGCATGGATGGATGGGAAAGTGGATGGATGCATGACTGATGGATGAAAAAATAGATGGATGAATGGGAAGGTGGATGGATGGTTCATGGATGGATGCATGAGTGCATGGATGGGTGGGTGAATGCATGCATGGATGAGTGCATGGATGGGTGGGTGCATGCATGCATGGATGGATGCATGCATGGATGGGTGGATGGGAAGGTGGATGCATGGGTGGATGGAAAGGTAGATGGATGGGTGCATGGATGCATGCATAGATGGGAAGGTGGATGGATGGGTGCATGGATGGATGGTTGCATGGATGGATGGGAAGGTGGATGGATGGTTGGATGGATGCATGGATGGATGGGAAGGTAGATGGATGGGTGCATGGATAGATGGATGCATGGGTGGGTGGATGGATGGATGGATGGATGGATGGATGGATGGATGGATGGATGGGAAGGTGGATGGATGAGTGCATAGATGCATGGATGAGAAGGTGGATGCATGGATGCATGTATGGATGGGAAGGTGAATGGATGGATGCATGGGAAGATGGATGGATGGGAAGGTGGATGGATGGGCACATGGATGCATGGAGACATGGAGTACATAGATGAGTGCATGAATGGATGCATGGATGGATATGTGGATGGGAAGATGCATGCATGCATGGATGGGAAAGTAAATGGGTACATGATTGATGGATGAAAAAGTAGATGCATGGATGGATAGATGGGTGCATGGATAAAAAGGTGAATGGATGGATGGTTTGGGTAGAGGAGTCAGAAAGGTTGTCTTGCTGTTCTGTGGATTTTGTTTTAGGACTACTGACTACTTGTATAATACATGAGGAGAAGTGAATGCATGTGACCCACTTACCCAAGAGTCCCCAGACCTGAGTTTCTTGGTTTTCTTTGTGGCTTCATATGTATAACAGAATGATTGGCTGAACATGTGGAGAGAACCCGGCAGGGGGAGGGGGGGCACACACTTGTGCTTGTGGTGGTTAGTGGTATTTTCTGTTCTCAGGTAAGTTAACTGAGAGCCAGCCAGGTTGTAGGGAGAGGTGCCTCAGTCCCCAGTCCAGCCTGTGTCCACTAGAACAAGGCAGCATGCTGCCACGCAGAAAGTATTCTCTGTCCTTGAGCTCTCAAAGAGCTGTGGACTGTATCGCACCACACCTACCCCCAGGGTCTCACTGTGTAGCCCAGGCTAGCCTTGAACTTGCAGGTCTGCTTCCTCAGCAGAGTACTGAGACTCACAAAATGTCTAAAAATCATTGTGTATGTATATGTGTGTGTGATGTGTGTATGTTGTGATACGCACATGCATATTCATGTGTGTGAGTGCACAGAACTCAAGAACACATACATAAGACAACCTTATGTGCACCCTGGTGGTGCACATCCCAGCATTTGGGAGGCAGAAGGAGGTAGATCTCTGTGAGTTTGAGGCCATCCTGGTCTACACAGCAAGTTCCAGGACACCTGGGCTACAGGTGTTGGTCCTTGCCTTTCACAGTGGTGCAGCCCGGAACCCTTGCTCCTCATGGCTGCGTCTGCCAGGCCGCCTGACCCAGGGGATCCTCCTGTCTCCACCTGACATTCCCCATAGCACTAGGATTTCAGAAGTGTGCTGTTGTGACTGACTTTTACCCAGGTCCTGGGATCTAAAGTTGGGTTCTCACACTTGCATGGCAAGCACTTTGCCAATGAGCCATATCCCCACGCTCGCATTTGTTTAGTGAAACAGGGTCTATCCGTGAATCCCAGGCTGGCGTCATACTTAACTATCCTCCTGCCTCTGTCTCCTGAGTACTGTGACTACAGGTGTGCATCGTCACACGTGACAGGTGAAGGCACTTGTGTTGTTTTGTTTTGCTTTCTTCTCTTGAACACTGACCTTTATTTGGTCTTATTACACAGAGTGGAAAAACAGTTTTGGCCAACTTTCTGACTGAATCTTCAGATATCACCGAGTATAACCCAACACAAGGCGTGAGGTGAGCCTGTCCAATCTGTGACTCTAAGAGTTGACATCTGTCACTCACTCCTACTTTGGGCACTGTAACATTCCAAAACTGCTTCCTGAATACAGTTTCTGCTGTCACTGTTTTTATTTTTAGGATTCTAGAATTTGAAAACCCACATGTCACCAGCAACAACAAAGGCACAGGCTGTGAATTTGAACTATGGGACTGTGGTGGAGACTCCAAGTATGTTTTCTTTAACAAAGCTCTCTTCCATTGATCAGTGAAAAACAACAGGGTTGGGGTGGTTTATCTCAGTGGTAGAGGACCTGACTAGAATCCCCCAGTGAGGGGCTGGGGATGTGGTTTAGTGGTAGAGCACCTGACTAGAATCCCCCAGTGAGTGGCTGGGGCATGGCTGGGTGGTAGGGTACCTGTCTAGAATCCACCAGTAAGGGGCTGGGGTGTGGCTCAGTGGTAGGGCTCCTGCCTAGAATCCCCCAGTGAGGGGCTGGGGTGTGGCTCAGTGGTAGGGCTCCTGCCTAGAATCCCCCAGTGAGGGGCTGGGGATGTGGCTCAGTGGTAGAGCTCCTGCCTAGAATCCTCCACTAAGAGGCTGGGAAGATAGTTTAGTGTGCACCACATGTGTGCAATACCTTCAGATGCCAGAAGA
Organism: Rhizomys pruinosus; assembly: GCA_009823505.1. Classification (NCBI taxonomy): domain Eukaryota; kingdom Metazoa; phylum Chordata; class Mammalia; order Rodentia; family Spalacidae; genus Rhizomys; species Rhizomys pruinosus. The sequence goes on along the minus strand of VZQC01013045.1, from coordinate 3,291,637 downwards.
GGGCATTGTATCCCCTGGAACTGGAGTTACAGATGGTTGTTAGCCACCATGTATGTAGGTGCTACAAACTGAACCTTGGTCCTCTGGAGGACCAGCCAGTGCTTCTAACCACTGAGCCACCTCTCCATCCCCCTGCCCAATGTGTTCTTTGGAAGTGCCTCTAATGGTAAGTCAGTCTTTTACAGGCTTAGGGCTGAGGATGTAGCTCCATGGTAGAGTACTTGCTTGGCATGTATGGGGCCCTGGGTTTCACCACAGCACTGCAAAAAAGTAAACTAAAAGAGGACCCTGAGCCGGGCATGGTGGCACACGCCTTTAATCCTAGCACTTGGGAGGCAGAGGCAGGTGGATCTTTGTGAGTTCAAGGCCAGCCTGGTCAGCCTGGTCTACAGAGTGAGTTCAGGACAGCTGGGGCTACAGTGAGACCCTGTCTCTAAAAGATCAAAAAAAAAAAAAAGAGGACACTGAACTGTCAGGGTGCCTTGCCACTCTGTCTTCACTGCCTTTCCGCGGCAGGTTCGAGTCCTGCTGGCCAGCCCTGATGAAGGACGCTCATGGAGTGGTGATCGTCTTCAATGCCGACATCCCAAGCCACCTGAAAGAGATTGAGATGTGGTACTCCTGCTTCGTCCAGCAGCAGTTTCTGCAGGATAGCCACTGCATGCTGGTGGCCCATCACAAACCAGGCTCAGGCGGGGACAAGGGGAGCCTGGCTCTGGGTAAGCACCTGGGCCTTCTTCCTTTTATTATGTTTTTTCATTTTTATTTATTACTTCTTTATTTGTATTTTATGTATATGAGTATTTTGCCTGCATGTGTGTAAGTGCAGCCTGTGTGTGCAGTGCTCCTGGAAGGTAGAATAGGACGTCGGATCCCCTGGAACTAGGGTTACAGATGGTTGTTAGCTGCCACGTAGGTGTTGGAAACAGAATCCAGGTCCTCTACGAGAGCAGCAAGTGCTCTTAACTGCTATGTCATCTCTCCAACCCCGCCTTCCCCTTAAAAAAGCTTTTTAGCATGCTGTGTCATGGTACACACCTTTAATCCCAGTACTCTGGAGGCAGAGGCAGGTGGATCACCATGAGATGGAGGCCAGCCTGGTTTACACAGTGACTTCCAGGCTAGATGGAGCTACAGGGAAATCCTGTCTCAAAACAAAAGAAAAATTATCACATTTATTTAATTGGGGGGGGGGCATGCATCCACAGGAGGTCAGAGGACCGTTCACTGCAGTTGGCTCTCTCCATTATGTCAGTCCTGGGGATCAGACTCCTGGCATCAAGCTTGCTGCCAAGTGCCTTTACAAGTTGAGCCATCTTGCCAGGCTGTGGTGGTGCACACCTTTAATCCTAGCACTCAGGAGGCAGAGGCAGGCGGATCTTTGTGAGTTCAAGACCAGCTTGGTCTACAGAGTGAGCTCCAGGCCAGCTAGGGCTACAGGGAGACCCTGTCTCAAAAATAAATACCAAAAATACAAAACAAAAACAAAAACCAAGTTGAACCATCTTGCTGGCGTGTGCACTGGGATTTCTAGTCATATTTTTGTGTATGTTTTAGGCAGTGTGTGTGTGTGTGTGTGTGTGTGTTCACACATATAGGTGTGCATGCCCGTAGAGACCAGAGATCATCTTCAGGTGGCAAGCCCCAAGGATGCCATTCAACTTGGGGTTTTTTTGGTTGGTGTTTTTAGATTTTTGTATTTTATTTTATGCATTTATGCCTGAGCATATGTATGTATATCATGTTTATGTGGTGCCCAGAGAGGCCAGAAGCAGGTGTTGGAGTTCCTGAAAATGGAGTTTGGGGCACTTGTGAGTTGCCCAACTGGGTGCTGGGAACCACAGAACTTGTCTCCTCTGGAAGAGCAGCCAGTGCCTTAACCACTGAGCCATCTCTCCAGCCTCCGCCTGTTTTTGATACAGGGTCTCTCACTGGTCTGAAGCTTGCTGAGTAGGCTAGGCTGGGTGGCCAGGGAGCCCTAGGGATTCTCCTGTCTGTCTCCCTCCCCAGAGCTTGGATTACAAGCACATACCACCATACCTAGCTTTATTTGTGTGAGCTGTAGAGATCTAACTAAGGTCCTTGTACTGATTTGTGTGTGTGTCTGTCTTTTTGAGCCAGTCTCCCTTTAGTCCCAGCTGGCCTACAGCTCGCTATGTAGACCAGGCTGGCCTTGAACTCACAGAGATCCGCCTGCCTCTGCTTCCCAAGTGCTGAGATTAAAGGAGCGCCACCACACCCAGCATCCTTGTACTGATTTAAGATCTCTCTCCCTCTCTGTCCCTCTCTGTCCCTCTCTCTCCTCCCCTGGTGTCCTCTGGTGGAGGACAGAAAGTGAGACTGCCTTGGCATTGGCTTTTTATATGCCCTTGGGAGGGGTAATGGGGTCCCAGCTCTTCCCTCTCCCTCGGAAGGCCAACAGTCAAGTTTACAATCCTGGGCAGGCAGGCACCTCTACGCATGTCCAAAGTCAGTCCTTCTTTTGGAGGACTGTCCATGCTACAGTGTGTGTGAAAGTTGTGTGTGCATGTGCACGTGCGCACGTGGACCTTTAGAGATCAGAGAACAACCTGCTGGAGTTAGTTCTCTCCTTCCACCATGAGTACTAAGGATGGAACTCAGGTCACCTTGGCCTTTACCCCGAGCTCTCCTCATAGCCCTATATATGTTCTTACATGTCTTTGAAAGCAGCAGCTGTGTTTATCATCTCAGCTGTTGATCAGATTCCCAGGATGGAAGCCTGGGCACAGTGGTGCACGCCTTTAATCCCAGCACTTGTGAGGCAGAGGCAAGTGGATCTCTGTGAATTCAAGGCCAGCCTCATCTGCATAGTGAGTTCCAGACCAGCTGGAGCTACAGGGAGACACTGTCGAGAGAGAGAGAGAGAGAGAGAGAGAGAGAGAGAGAGAGAGAGAGAGAGAGAGAGAGAGAGAGAGGAAAGGGAGGAAAGGGAGGGAAGGGAAGGAAAGGGAAGGAAGGAAGAAAGAGGGAAGGGAAGGGAAGGAGGGAGGGGGAGGAAGGAAGGAAGGAAGGAAGGAAGGAAGGAAGGAAGGAAGGAAGGAAGGAAGGAAGGAAGGAAGGCAGGCATCTGTTATGAAACAGTAAAATCCCATCTTATTTTGTCTGTTTCAGTCAGGGTCTTGCTATGTAGCCCAGGCTGGCCTTGAACTTGCATCAATCCTCCTGCCTCTACCTCCCAAGTACTGTCATTGCATGTGACAAACACCTCTGAAAATATTTACAAACAAAATGGTGATAGGATAGAATATCTTCCTTCCTGGATTAAGAAAAAAATGGAAAGGCTAGGTGCATGGATTAGTAATACAGTGCTTACAGGTAGGGGTGTGTCACAGTGGTAGAGCACCTGCCTAGAATCCCCCAGTGAGGGGCTGGGGTGTGGCCCAGTGGTAGAGCACCTGCCTAGAATCCTCCCATAAGGGATTAGGGGCGCAGCTCAGTAGCAGAGAACTTGCTAATATGCACAAAGCTTTGGGTTCCAGTTCCAGCTCCACAAAAACAAAGCCCGGCAGTGTCTGTTTAGTGTCTTTCCTGTTGCCAATGAGCAGTTTCTCAAAATCATTCTCTGCGTGTTAAGCAGCACATGACTTAATTTTAAGACTTTAGACATTAAGAAGGTGGAGAGATGGTTCAGCAGCTAAAAGCACTGGCTGTTCTTGCAGAGGACCTGGGTTCAGTTCCCAGCACCCACATGATGGCTAACAGCTGTTCTTAAACTCCAATTGTAGGGGGATATGATACCCTCTTCTGGTGTGCATGGGCATTGCACACATGTGATGTTCCTATATACATTCAGGCAAAAAGACCACTCGTACACATAAAATATAGAGATGATAGATACGTAAGTAAATAAGCAGACTTTAGAAGTTAAGCCAGTCACTGGGCATAGTGAAGCAGGCCTGTAGTCTCAGCACTTAAGAGATTCAGGCAGGAGCATCATGAGTTCTAGAGTAACTTGTGCTATGTCTGGAGTAACCCGGGCTATGTCTGGAGACCTGCCAAGAAGAAAGGAAGGGAGGAAAGTGCAGAGGGGAAAGAAAGACTTCTAAACGCCTCTGGTTGCTTCCACCTAGAAAGAGCCCCTTGTTCAGATTTTGAGCCTAATTAATCTTGTTTCCTCCCTGAAGCTCCGCCCTTGAACAAGCTGAAACTGGTCCACTCGAATCTGGAAGAAGATCCAGAGGAGATCCGCACAGAATTCATCAAGTACTTAAAAAGCATCATTAGCTCCATGTCGGAGAGCAGAGACCGGGAGGAGTTACTCATCATCACCTAAGCCCCGCCCCTTCCAGCTCTCTGTCCTCCTCCAGACGACATTACCGCCCCTCCGCAGGTGGACTTGAAATCCGTCCAGCTGTTCAAGCTGTCTTCTCCCTGTGGCTAGATAGCCTCCCCCATCTACTAGAAGGTTCCAGTATGAAGAAGTGATGCCACATGCCTAGCACTTGGGGGGTGGGCTTGGGTAGGAGGACTGAAAGTTCAAGGTCAGGCTGGGCTAGTAGAGAGACCTTGTCTCAACCCTTCTCCGTATTCCGCTGTCTTAGATAAATAGTATCCGTTCAGTGATCTGCCCAGTGCCGTATTTTCACATTTGTGCGCTTTTATTTTATTTTTTTATTATTTATTTTACTTTTTATGTGTATGAGTGTACTGTCTGCATGTAGGTCTGTGCACCTGTGTGTACTGCGGAGGTCAGAAGAGGGTGTCAGATTCCCCTGGAACTGGAGATAAAGATGGTTCTCAACCACCATGTGGGTGCTGGGGATCGAACCTGGGTCCTCTGAGAGAGCAGTCAGCGCTCTTAACCACTAGGCCATCTCTCTAGCCCAACATTTGCGCTTTTAAAAGATATGTTTTTATTTTATATGTATGAGTGTTTTGCCTACATATACGTTAAGTGCACTGCATGGGTGTTTGGTGCCTAAAGAGACCAGAAGAGGACATCAGATCCCCTGGAACTGGTGTTACAGATGGTTATGGGTGCTGGGATCAGAGCCCCGATTCACTGTAAGAGCAGCCAGTGCTCTTAACGGCTGAACCATCTCTTCAGCCTCCATGTTTGGGCTTTTTATTGGTGATTTAATAATGGAAACAGCCCCCTGAAGAGATCTCCAGTATCCCTGAGTTTGAGAAGGCTGGGTTTTTTTTTTTAATTTTTTCTATTTATTCTTTATATGTATGAATGTACTGTCTGCATGCAGGTCTGTGCACCCGTGTTGTGCAATGCCGCGGAGGTCAGAAGAGGGTGTCGGATTCCCCTGGAACTGGAGTTAAAGATGGTTCTCAGCCGCCATGTGAGTGCTGGGGTTGAACCTGGGTCCTCTGCAAGAGCAGTCAGTGCTCTTAACCGCTAGGCCATCTCTCCAGCCCAGGCTGTTTTGTTTTTTACAGGCAGGATATGTATCATGGTTTTGGTTTTTTTTTTTTTGGTCTTTTCGAGACAGGGTCTCTCTGGAGCCCCGGCTGTCCTGGAATTCACTCTGTAGACCACGCTGGCTTGAACTCACAAGATCCACCTGCCTCTGCCTCCCAAGTGCTAGGATGAAAGGTGTGCACCACCACACCCAGCTAGGATATGTGTCTTTGAACTGCTGCTTTCAACATGGTTACAGCACTGTTGATTGTAAATTCAATGTTAAAAGAATCAAGGACACAGGCAAGATAATTCAGCAGGAAGAAGCACTGGTAGCCAAGCCTGATGACCTGAGTTCAATCTCAGGACCCAGGTTAGAGGTGAAAGGAACTCCACAGACCTGTCCTTTGACCTCCACGAAAATACACACCATGGCACACATGTGCCTGTACATACATCATACATGTACATACAGTAGTAATAAAAATATTTTCAAAAGAATCAGACTGGGGAGATGGGTCAGTGGTTAAAGGCACTGGCTAAGCACCCAGATTTGGATCCAGCACCCACCTCTGCTGCCTCACAGCTGCCTATAGGCAGCTCCAGGGGATTGGGCATGTCTTCTAGACTCCACGGGAACCCACACACAAAGTACACACGAGCATAAACGCACAGGAAGTAAGATTAAATTTTGAGAGAGACAGAGGGGGGAAATGTATGAATACTGGTGGAACAAGTGCTCAGGAGGCAGAGACAGGCTCTGTGAGTTCAAGCCCAACCTGGTCCATATGGTGAGTTCCAGGACTGCTAGAGTTACGGAGAGATCCTGTCTCAAAGAAGGAACAACAGGAGAGAGGCTGAGGGTGTATGTAGCTAAAGCCCCTATCCAGTCTTTTGTAGGCTTTGAAAGTAAAGTATACCCTGTATCTCCAAAGCAGCAGTGCATATTTGTTTGTTTGTTTGTTGTCTTTTTGTGATAGGGTCTCCCTATAGCCCTAGCTGTCCTGGAACTCACCAGGCTGACCTTGAACTCAGATTTCCACCTGCCTCTGCCTCCTGAGTGCTGGGATTAAAGGTGTGGGCTGCCATGCCCAGCATTTATTTACTCTTTAATTCATGGTGAATTGAAGCTTTTAGATACTCAGTGTGTGTGAAATCAGAGTAAGCTAGAGTTTTGTGATAAGTTTATACACAAAGAAACTTATTTCAGCCGGGCGTGGTGCATACGCCTTTAATCCTAGCACTCGGGAGGCAGAGACAGGCGGATCTTTGTGAGTTCAAGGCCAGCCTGGTCTACAAGGTGAGTTCCAGGACAGCTGGGGCTACAGGGAGACCCTGTCTCGAAAAGACCAAAAAATAAAAATAAAATAAAAAATAAAATAAAAACAACATTTCAAGGGGCCTGGAGAGATGGCTCCGTGGTGAAGAGTGCTTGCTGCTCTTCCAGTGGACTGGAGTTCCATTCCCAGCACCCACGTTTATCAGCTCACAACTGCCTGTAGCTCCAGCTCTGGGGATCTGATGCCCTCTTCTGGCCTCTACAGGTATTGCACTCATGCACACACAGTACATAAACACAATACTCATGTAATTGAAAAGAAAATGAGCAGTAACAAGCTATTCAAGAGAGGCCAGAGAGATAGCTCAGTGGTTAAGAGCATTGGCTGCTCTTGCAGAAGAGCCAAGTTCAATTCCCAGCACCCACATGTCAGCTAACAACCATCTATAACTCCAGTTCCAGTGGATTTGAGGCCCTCTTCTGGCCTCTGTGGGCATTGCATGCATTGGTGTACCTACACACATGCTGGCAAAATATTCATACGCATAAAATAAAAATAAAAAACATGAAGTTGAGCTCCAAACCTTATTTTTTATTACATTTATTTGTGTGTATGTGTTTGCGTGTGTTCATACACACACACATCACAGCATGTGTATGGAGGTCAGAGAACAACTAACAGAAGTCAGTTCTCTCCACCAGGTGGGGCCTAGGGACTGAAACAGGGTCTGCAGGTTTGGTGGCACTCACCTTCACCTGCTGAGCCATCTTGCTCCAGCTGGAGCTCTGAATTTTATTTTTAAAGGATTTTTAAAATTTTATTATTTTTATATGTGTGATTGTACAGTCTGCATGTAGGTTGGTGCACCCGTCTCGTGCAATGCCGCGGAGGTCAGAAGAGAGTGTCAGATTCCCCTGGAACTGGAGTTAAAGACGGTTCTTAGCCTCCATGTGGGTGCTGGGAATCGAACCCCGGTCCTCTGCAAGAGCAGTCGGCGCTCTTAACCGCTGAGCCATCTCTCCAGCCCCGGAGCTCTGAATTGTAAAAGGTTTCTTTTTGGCAGTCACTTTCTGGTAAGATGAAGTCTGGTTCCTTTTTTTTTTTTTTTCGTCTTTTTGAGACGGGGGTCTCCCTTTAGTCTCAGCTGGCCTGGAACTCACTTTGTAGACCAGGCTGGCCTTTAACTCACAGAGATCCGCCTGCCTCTGCCTCGCAAGCGCTGGGATTAAAGGCTTGCACCAACACGCCCGGCAGAAGTCTGATTCTTCTGCATGGGAAGAATGGGCGGAGTCAGCAGGTGAGCCCTGCACATCACTCCTGCGAGGATCCAGAACCGAATCTTTTTTTTTTTTGTCTTTTTCGAGACAGGGTCTCCCTGTAGCCCCAGCTGTCCTGGAACTCGCTCTGTAGACCAGGCTGGCCTTGAAATCACAAAGATCCACCTGCCTCTCCCTCCTGTGTGCTAGGATTAAAGGCATGCACCACCACACCCGGCC
>VZQC01013045.1:3166295-3283421 GCA_009823505.1 Rhizomys pruinosus | reverse complement strand
TTTTTTTTTTTTTTATTTCTGTATGTGTATGAATGTACTGTCTGCATGCAAGTTTGTGCACCCGTGTCGTGCAATGCCGCGGAGGTCAGAAGAGGGTGTCGGGTTCCCCTGGAACTGGAGTTCTCCTTGAATTGGATCGAACCCGGGTCCTCTGTAAGAGCGGTCGGCGCTCTTAACCGCTAGGCCATCTCTCCAGCCCAGGAACTGAATCTTTAAACTGTGCTTTGTTGAGAGAGCCAGCCATCTGAGAAGACAAGGGATTACCATCAGGGACCTTGCTTCCGTCTCATCTTTAGCCAGTAGATTACATAGGGAGTGGAAATAGGCCACCAGTCCTTCTAAAGTTTAGTCTTGTCCTTCTGTTGGGTGGTCAGCCTCATCTCTGAGACCTCTCTTCATTGTCTTTCTGTGTAGGGGGTGCAGGGGATTCACATAAACCAAAGCCATCGAGTCTTGCATTAACTCAGAACAAACAAGCCATCCGCCAGCGGCCCATGGCAGGCTGCATGAAGCTTCCTACAGAATGAATTAGAAACGGGCTCTTACCAATTCTTTCAGCCATTGGGCAGATTACTTGGGTGCAGAACAAACCTGACTGGAAGATGGCTGAATAAAGGCTAGCCAAGTAAATACTCCACTTAAGAAATGCAGAGTGTCTGGAACACGGCTCTGAGGGTTGGCATAAAGGGGAATAGACAGCTTATCTTGAGTGCTTAGCTGAAATGGTCAAGATACCAGGGGAAGTATTGTTCCCCCTACTTGAACGCCTGGATGGTAATCAATAGACTACATTTCCCACAGTTCCTAGTGTCGCTTCCCCAGGGCTGTGCGCTGTTCGCCACCGCCCTGAGGCACCCGTGGAAAGGGGGCCCGGGGACGGGGGTGGGGAAACTGCAGAAAAAGAAGCATCTGGGTTTTGCTTCTTTCTTTGCTGGCTTCTAAATATCCCGGGAATGGTATACGTAGCAATAAGGGCTGTTACTGGTGCGGAACCTCGAATGGGAACTTTTGTGTCCCTGAGCATTCTGGGAGATGTAGTTAACAATTGCCCGGCTTCCTCGGATACCTGAACTGTGCTACCCGGATGGGCGGAGGGGAGTGGGGGGAACCCCAGGTTGGAAACTGTGGGTTCATCACAGTTCTGCGCGAGACCACCCTGCAGAAGACAACGATCGCAGAGCCAGTGGCCTGCGCGGTAACCGGCTCGCCGCGGAGAACTCTGGGAAACGTAGTTGGGCGCGAGCAGCGGCTGTTACTGGCGGACACTAGCCTTGGCACCGTGGATCTGCAGGGATCTTCAGCTTTCACCAACCGGAGGACGGTGAGGATTTTCCAGACTCCAGGAACCCAGGACCAGACCCCCGGTCGGATGCGAGGGGGCCGGGCCCTGAGCAAGGTGTCGCAGTCACCACCTCTACCTACACCCGGTGGAGCCTTTAGGTGGCGTCCATGAGCTGGGAAGATGACTCCTGGGGTAAGGGTCTCTTGCTGTGCAAGCATGAGAATCTGAGTTCGAATCCCCAGCACCCACGTATAAAGCCTGGCATGGTCGCATGCACCTGTGACTCCAGTGCTGTGGGGAGCAGAGAAGGGAGGATCTTGGGGGCATGCTCCAGGTTCAGAGAGTCTTTGTCTCAAGGAGAAAGGTGGAGCATGACAGAGCAGGACACTCAGTGTCCACCTCTGGCCACTACGCGTGCTCATGACTTTGCACACCTGCACACGCACATGTGCATAAACCACACACACATTAAATAAATGATACCGTTCTGTTAGAGAAGGGAAAACTGAAGTCAAAGGGAGTCAATGATTTACCCCAAATCCCAGGGTCCAGCCCGGGGCTGATTGACCCAGTCTCTGTTTATAATACAAAGCAGTGTTTGCCCCAGAACAGGCGCTCAGACCTTTAAGTACTGTTAACTTCTAAAAGCAAACAGCGAAATACTCCAACAAATAAATGACCAGGGTTTGGTTTTGTTTTGTTTTTTTAGCATCTATGTATTTGTGGTTAGAGCCTGTGGGGATGAGAGGAAACGTGGGAGTCAGGAGCTGATTCTCTCCTTCCACCAGGTGGGTCTCAGGGATTGAGCTCAAGTCGTCAGACTTGGTGGCAAACACCTTTATCTGCTGAGCCATCTCATCAGCCTCCTTGTTTGTTGTTGTTGTTGTTGTTGCTGCTGCTGCTGTTCTTTGGTTGGTTGATTGGTGGTGTTTTTAAAAAACATTTTTTAAAGTGTATAGTTATGGGGCTGGAGAGATGGCCTAGCGGTTAGGAGCGCCGACGCTCTTGCAGAGGACCCGGGTTCAATCCCCAGCACCCACATGGCGGCCGAGAGCCGTCTGAAACTCCAATTCCAGGAGAACTCCAGTTCCAGGGGAATCCAACACCCTCTTCTGACCTCCGCGGCATTGCACGACGCGGGTGCACAGACTTGCATGCAGACAGTACATTCATACACATACAGAAATAAATAAAATTAATAAAAAAAAATTTTTTAAATAAAAAAAATAAAGTGTATAGTTATATGTTTTGCTGGCATATATGTAAATGTATGCAATGCCCGTGGAGGCCAGAAGAGGGCACCAGACCCCCTGAAATTAGAGTTACCGTTGTTAGTCTCCATGGAACCAAACCCCAGGTCCTCTGCAAGAGCAGACAGTGCTCTTCACCAGCTGAGCCATCTCTCCAGGTGTTTGTTTGTTTGTTTGTTTGTTTGTTTGTTTTGAGAGAGAGAGAGAGAGAGAGAGAGATGAGAAAACAGATGTCAGACTCCTGGAGCTGGACTTATAAACAGCTGTGAGTCGTGAGCAACCTAATGTGGGTGCTGGGAACCAAACTCTGGTCCAGTCCGTGAGGAGTTTGTGCTCTTCCTCACTCTTAACCACTGAGCCGTGTCTCCAGCCCCTTGTTTTGTTTCCAGGCTTGCCAGGAACTTGCAGTGATTTTTCCAGCCTCAGGGTCTTCCAAACACTGGGCTTGCAGGAATGGACGTCAGGCACGAGATTTTTACATTTTCGAATGAGGAAGACCTGTAGATGAATAGATTCATCCATCAAATGCAACATGTATACTTGATTTGGGTCATTATCTAACATCAGAAGAATTTTAAAATAAGAGACACGTGTCCACTGGTGGATGACATTAAGGAATATTTACAAGTTTAAACCTCTGATGGGGTCATGGTTTAAGGGAGGGGGGGTCTGGGGTGATGGCTCAGTGGTTAAGTGCACTGGCTGCTCTGCAGAGAACCCAGGTTTGACTCCCAGCACCTGCATGGTAGCTAACAGACATCTGTAACTCCGGTTCCAGGGGATCAGATGCCCTCTTCTGGGTCCCATGGGCCCTGCATGCACATGGCACACTTACACACATGCAGATAAAACATGAAATAAAAATAAATTTTAAAAATGGAAACTTTTTTTTTGGTCTTTTTGAGACAGGGTCTCCCTGTAGCCCCAGCTGGCCTGGAACTCACTATGTAGATAAGACTGGCCTTGAACTAAAAGAGATCCACCTGCCTCTGCCTCCTGAGTGCTGGGATTAAAGGCTGTGCCACCATGCCTGGCTCATTTTTTATTTTTTATGTGTATGTATGTGTTCTCATATATGTGTACACATGGGTGTACTATCTGAAGAGGCCAGAAGAGGGCATCGGGTTCCTCGGAGCTGAAGTGAGTGCTGGGAACAGAACTAGGGTCCTCTGTAAGAGCAGCAAGTGCTTTTAACAGCTGAGCCATGTCTTCAGCCTCTAAAATGATCTCCTGATTATGGTAAGCTTTAATCCCATGGCAGTAGGGAGACCACAATGATATAAAGAACTCTGACAGACCATAGGCCAGCTTCAACACAGGTCACAGTCTACCACTCATATTTCCTTCAGACTGTGCACACTTTGTGTGTGCGCCAGGTACTGTATATGCAGTGCCTGCAGAACCCAAAAGAGGGCCTGGAGCAGAAGTTACAGTTGTTAGCCACCATGTGGATGCTGGGAACTGAACCTGGGTCCTCTGCAAGAGTTAACCATGGAGCCATCTCTCCAGTCCCAGGATAGAGACCTGATGGTAAACGTAGAAAACCTTAGAGCTAGATAGACGCACTGCCTAAGAGTCACCCATGCAGTCAGTGGATAGCTCCAGTGTAGGCACATGGCCTTGTCCCAGAGACCTGTGCTTCTGCCCAGAGACTGAGACCCATGAGGCAGATCAAGGAGCAACCAACCCTGGAGCAGTCGAGTCCCACAGTACTGCAGGAAGCTGGCACTGAGGCTGGCATTGGCCCCCGGCCAACACAGGGACTGGATCCGAGGCTGGGGGTGGGAGGGATGGCAGTGAGGCTGGCAGGAGAGGTGAGCTGCGGGGCTGCGGTGTGCCAGGGGACTGTCTGCTTGGCAGGTTTGAGGACCCCGGGTCCTACCAATACCCTAGCTTGTGAGGATGGGTAGACCGCCAAAGAAAATGAATGCCAAGTCTGCTTTCAGCCAACACTGCTGCTGTGCTTCATCATTACTACATTTTTATTTGTGTGTGTGTCTGTGTGTACATGTGTGGATGTGTGTGCATATGTGTGAAAGCATGTGTGTGACTATATCTGTGTGCCTGTGTGTGAATGTGTGTATATCTGTCTGAGGGTGTGTACGTGCCATGGTATGTGTGGATGTCAGAGGACAACTTAGAGGAGTCAGTTCTCACCTTCCACCATGTGGGTCCCAGGATCTGACATGGGTCCTCAGGGATGTGCAAGTGCTTTTACCTGCTGAGCCAACTGCCTGGCCCTTCCCACTGCTGTGAGACAGTCAGTGGGAAGTCACTGAAGCCCAGGGATCCACCCATGTCTGCATTCCCAGTACTTCAAGCACACACCACCATGCCCAGCATTTCCACCTACGTTCCAGAGATGGAACTCAGCCATCCGCCTGACCCATCCCTCCAACCCAAATTTACTTTCTTTAAATCATTCAACTAAAAAATTTTATTTCGGGGCTGGAGAGATGGCCTAGCAGTTAAGAGCACCAACTGCTCTTGCAGAGGACCCAGGTTTGATCCCCAGCACCCACATGGCAGCTGAGAATCGTCTTTAACTCCAGTTCCAGGGGAATCTGAGACCCTCTTCTGACCTCTGCAGCATTGCATGACATGGGTGCACAAACCTGCATGCAGACAGTACATTCATACACATAAAAAATAAAAAATACATTTTTATTTCAAGCTGGGCATGGCAGCGCATGCCTTTAATCTTAGCACTCGGGAGGCAGAGGCAGGTGGGTCTTTGTAAGTTCAAGGCCAGCCTGGTCTACAGAGTGAGTTCCAGGATAGCTGGGGCTACAGGGAGACCCTGTCTTGAAAAGACCAAAAAAATTTTTTTATTTTACTTACTCACTAGAAGAAAAAAATATTCACCTTTCCCAGTACAGAAACACAGGATTCACATTACTTGTTGAGGGCCATGCTGCATTGGCACCTCATCCATTACCCTCTAGAACCTTCTACAGAGACATAAAGGCACTGTATACCTTACTTGGTAACAGACATGCCCTCCAGTCCTGGGGTGTCTTTTCTTACCATGGAATGCCCTTAACAGACTTGTTATCACTGGGCACACAAACCCAGCATAGACACCTTGGTGTCAGCTTCATAATGAGCCCTGAGCTGGATCCCCAAGCTTGGCCTGTCCCCAGTCCCCAGCCCTCAGGGCTGTGTGTGATAGTAAGCCTTTGTCGCTTTAACCTGCTGGGTCTGGAGACAGTCTGTTACGATGCAGTAGCCTGGTCTATAGTGAGTTCTAGGCTGACCAGGGCCACACATTGAGACTCCCTTCTCAAAGAAAAGGGGGGAAGCAAAAAGTAGGTCTGGGGTTGGGGGGCTTAATGGTCAGAGCACATGCCCAGCATGCACAAAGCCATGGGTTCCATCCCAGGCACTGAGTATGCCAGGGATGATGGCACATCCCTGGAATCCCAGCACTTGGGTGGAGGCAGGAGGATCGGAAGTTCAGGGTCATTCTTGGCTATGTAGTGAGTTCGAGTGCAGCTTAGACTACATGAGACCATGCCTCAAAAAACCACAGTGTCGTATGCCTGCAATCCAAGGATTTACATAGCTAATCCATGAGGGGTGGGGGAGGGGAGAGGAGGGGAAGGAGAGGAAAAGAAAAAGGAAAGCAGAAAGGACTGGGTGTCCCTCCTAATCACTTTTTCCCCCCTTTTAAGCTCCTCATGTTTAATATTCTTCACTGGGTACAGAACTCAAAGCTTTCTGAGACACATGACCACTGTACAGTACAAACAAGAACTATCCTAATACCAGCTTCAGATACAGATCTTGGAGCTCCACCCCTGGGCGTCCTGGTAAGGACAGGATCGCAGGGGTCTGTCCCCTTGACCTGGTTGTAAAGCAGGTCTTAGCTTTGAGATCTGTTGGTGACTAGGATGATTTAGCTTGGAATAACTTGAGCCTGGAAACTGGAAACAGAATCTCCCAAAATCTGGCCAGGCAGAACACTGCCCAGCTGATGACGAGCACACAGATGGGTGAAGGACCCTCTGATTCCTTGTTCCAAGAAAGCCATCTCAGTTGGCAACCTTCAGTTGTCACCTGCCTCACACAGTTCCTTTATGGAAGCCTCGCCCAACTTCTCTGTGAAAAGGTCACATGCTTCACTTTGTTCAAGCTTTCTTCCTGGAACTTTCCTTTTTCCTGGGCTTGCTAAATGATGGACATCCCAGGAGGGACATCCCAGGAGTGATTCCGTCAACCTGCACTGCCCTGACCTCAGCTCCCGGGGTCGGGGCGTGAGGGCTAGGTATGACTGACTAGTGGAGACCTCCCTCCACAGAGATCTAGATGGAGCCTGGTGTGGTCAGCACACCACTGTGTGGCCTTGCTTGAGTCTAGAACTCAGAGGGGACCTGAGGTGATCACAGCGATTGTAGACCCTCATATCACTACCTCTCAGTGGCCGATGTCCTTCCCCAAAGAGCTGCTCTGTGCCCTCCCCATTCGTCATCTGATGGGCCTTCAGCCAAAGCACAGGCCACGATGTAGTTCAGGAACAGCAAGATCTCTCCTTCATTTCATGAAACCTGTATTCAGGATGCAAAAGGAACACTGGGGGGTTCCCCAGTCCCTTTGTGGGGAATACATAGGGGGACAGGGGTTAAGGATGAAAAGATGAGACCCAAACCAGATGCAGCAGGCCACATTTATAATCCCAGCACTTCAGAGGCAAAGACAGGATTGGAGGAGTTGGAGGTGAGCCTGACTGGAGTGAGATGGACATGGGATGGAATGAGAGCCAGCTTAGCCAGGCCCTTGCCAACTTCTCAGGACCAAGCCAAGGTTCAAGTCTTGCAAAAGGCTGTCAGGACCCAGCTGCAGTGTTGATCACTATCTGTTGTAGTCAGCATGTGTCTAGAGACCCCTACTTTTCCAGTGATTTTAGTACCGTCCACCCCAGCCTTTCTTCACCTTTCTTGCCCAGTGAAGCTGAGCCACCAGAAGTAGCTACAGTCCAGCTCTGCTTCCCCGTGTGCACTGTCCAGGTGGGGCAGGTCCTGTAACACCTGAGCCTCTCTTCCCATCTATAAGTATCAAACTGACAGATGAGGATTGAGGATATAACTCAGAGGTACGGCACCTACCTAGAATCCCCCAGTGAGGGGCTGGGGTGTGGCTCAGTGGTAGAGCACCTGCCTAGAATCCCCCAGTGAGGGGCTGGGGTGTGTATGTCTCAGTCCTAGAGCACCTGCCTAGAATCTCCCAGTGAGGGGCTAGGGTATGGGTCAGTGGTAGAGCACCTGCCTAGAATTCCCCAGTGAGGGGCTAGGGTATGGGTCAGTGGTAGAGCTCCTGCCTAGATCCTGGGTTTGATCTTGATCTCCAGATTATTTATTAAATAAATATATAAGTATATTTAATAAATGAACATATAACTAGTAGTTAAGAAATGTCTTTAATTTTTTTTGGTATTTTTGAGAAAGGGTCTCCCTTAGGTCCCAGCTTGCCTGGAGCTTACTCTGTAGACCAGGCTGGCCTTGAACTCACAGAGTCCACCTGCCTCTGCCTCCCGAGTGGTGGGATTAAAGGTGTGCACCACCATGCCTGGCAAGAAATGTCTTTATAAAGTACAGAGTGGTAACATCTGAAAATTAATCTTTCATTACTATTTACTTTTTTTGAGATAGGATCTCACTATGTAGACCAAGCTGGCTTCAAATTTATAAACCTCTTGCTTCAGCTCCCACGCCCAGGGGTCACAGGTGTGAGCCAAGTACTCAACTCGTGACTGTGAGGTGTGTGAGTCCTTTGTCCAGCCTCAGCCCAGCTTCCTTCCCCCTCCTCCCTCTGCCTTCCTGCAGTTACCTCAGGCCTCTGGTCACAGCTGCCACCAGCCTCCTCGTACTGTTTGGCCAACTTCCAGCCCATCTCACAACTGTTGCTGCCTTACTATCTTACCCTGAGAGTTGCACGGACTCTGCCCTTGGAGGTCATTCACCAGCACCCCACAGGCGTCCACCCCAGTGCCTGCCAACCCCATCCTGCTGGGTGACCAGCATAGTTCAAATTATTCCTCAAAAACCTCTCACACCTCCCCTCCTGTCTTCCTATATATCAATGCCCCTGTATTTCCCCCAGCATTTTAATAATAATTGATCATCCATGTATTTAGAAAATTCAGATGAGCCTAGAAAAGAAAATGAAAGTAACTCATAATCTCAGTGTGTAATATTTTATAACCTGCTTTAAAAAACTAAGTGGGATGTGGGCTGGGTGTGGGCTACGTGGCCTGAAATGTCCCAGCACACGTGAGGCTGAGGCAGGAGGATCAGGGGTTCTAAACGAGTGTGGCTGGAGAGATAACTCAGTGGCTAAGAGCACCGGTGCAGATCTGAGCCCAGAGTTCAGGTGCCAGCACCCATACACGCATGCCTGCCAGCCCAGCTCTGAGGGGTGTGGCAACCGGAAGGTAGCTGGGTTGGAAGCCTGCAGCCTAGGTGGGAAAACAGGAGTCTGGGTCCTGAATCCCTGGGTTCCACCCCAGCACCACATCCACTGGACGTGGAGTGGTGCGTGCCTGTAATCATAAGTCTTGAGAAGCGGAAGTAGAAGAATCAGAAGGTCAAATCATCCTTGGCTACACAGAGTTCAAGGACACCTGGACTGTAGGGAACCCGGACTCAAACACATTCTTTATCCCTTAAGTATTTTCCCACCTTATGTGTCACGAACTCTATGGCATAGTTTTTATTTTTATGTGTATGACTGTTTTGCCTGCCTGTGTGTAAGTGCAGCACATGCATGCCGTGCCTGAGAAGGCCACAAGAAGCTATCAGATCCCCAGGAACTGGAGTTGCAAACACTTGTTAGCACCCATGTGGGTTCTGGAAACCAAACCCAGGTCCTCTGCAATAGCAGCCAGTGCTCTTAACCACTGAACCATCTCTGCAGCGGTCTATGGCACAGTTTACATGGGGGGCGGGGGGAGGTGTGGAACTTTCTTGATAACCTAACAGCTCACATTTAAACCTTTTTGTTTTAAGACCAAGAGCCAAGAGTTCACTTCCCATCTGGACCTTTCCAGAAAGTGATCCTGTGAGGGACCTCAAGCAGACCCTCTAGGGAAGCCCTCGGCCACCCACGCCAGGCAGTACTGCAGGATGTTCCTGTGAGGGACCTCTAGGGAAGCCCTCGGCCACCCACGCCAGGCAGTACTGCAGGATGTTCTTGTGAGGGACCTCTAGGGAAGCCCTCGGCCACCCACGCCAGGCAGTACAGCAGGATGTTCCTGTGAGGGACCTCTAGGGAAGCCCTCGGCCACCCACGCCAGGCAGTACTGCAGGATGTTCCTGCACCTTCCGCTTGTCTTGGGACCTCTTGAAGAGAACCCTAAGCAGCCCCATTCCAAAGAGAGGAGCTTGAAGCCAGAGGGAGGAAGTAAGAACTCTGCAGGACACAAGAGCGACTCGGCCTCCAGGCCAGGTGAGTTCAGTGCAGGGAAAAGACTTATGGGTGTGGCACACGTACCCTCTGCCCAAGCTGCATGCGCAGGTCCAGGGGAGAGAAGCCCTCCATGGTCACTGAAAACATGTAGGCCTCAGGAACTCGTAGCTGCCATTGGACAGGGGAGGCTGGTGCCATCTCTCACGTGTGCCTCCTGCCATTGCCTTGGAGACAAAACAGATACTCATGTGTGCTAGTTACTGTTCTTAGCTCTACGGCCAAGATACCCAACAGAAACAACGAAGGGGCGGGGCTCCTTAAGCGTCTGGCTCCAGAGTGCTTCGCCCATCATAGCAGAGAATGCAGAGCCGAGTTCAGGGTGGCTGGAGTGTGTGGCAGACGTCTCACGTGGTGGTGGCTCTGTAAGAACCAGGACAGACTAGAAGCGAGTGTAACTAGCAGGGGCTGGCCTCCAGTCACCTTCTGTCAGCTGGGCCTGCGGTAGACAGGCTATTCAAGGTGGGAGCTTGTAAGAGACATAGCAGATTCAAACATAATGTCATGGATTATGAGGTGGCCTCCATTCCAGCTGTCTCACCAGGCAGAAAGCCACACTCAGGAGTGACCCCCGCTTACTGCACAGGGGAGAAGCTGTGTGTTCATGTTCCATCTCTAAAGTGTTCCAGCAACCCATGTGGAGTGAGCCCATGCTCACCACACCCTTGACTGGCAGCTGTACCTTTTTTGGAGACACGGGGCTGGAGAGATGGCCTAGCGGTTAAGAGTGCTGACTGCTCTTGCAGAGGACCTGGGTTTGATTCCCAGCATCCACATGGCGGCTGAGAACCATCTTTAACTCCAGTTCCAACACCCTCTTCTGACCTCCACGGCATTGCACGACACAGGTGCACAAACCTACATGCAGA
This sequence comes from Rhizomys pruinosus, assembly GCA_009823505.1. Lineage (NCBI taxonomy): Eukaryota > Metazoa > Chordata > Mammalia > Rodentia > Spalacidae > Rhizomys > Rhizomys pruinosus. Next base: position 3,272,559 of record VZQC01013045.1, on the reverse strand, counting down.
CATTCATACACATACAAAATAAATAAAAATAAAATAAATTTTTTAAAAAGTCAAGAGACGCTATTTGAAAATAATGTAGCCGTTATCTTAGAGAGATGGACGAGAGGCAGGAGAGGTGGCAGGTGCCTTTAGTCGCAGCACTCAGGCAGCAGAGGCAGGCTGATCTCTTGAGTTCAAGGCCAGCCTGGTTTACACAGAGAGTGGCAGCTGGGGCTACTCTGTCTCAAAAAAGAAGGAAAAGTTTCTGAGAGCAAGATACTGAAACAGGAGGATCACAACGTGAAGGCAGCCTGGGCAATATAGTGAGGCCTTATGTCAGAGGAGAGGGTCCAGCTACAGGGAAGGGGTTTCAGCACAGAGCCCTCCCAAGCCTCGTCGCATGTGACAGGATTCAGCATCAGGAAAAAGTCAGTGCCCTGTCCTTTGCCTTTTATTGTGTCTGCCCCAGTGCCACTCAGAACTGGCCACCCAGTGCCACCCTGAGGGCAGAAGGCTGACCCAGGCCTTCTGTGTCATGCCCAAGATGTCCTCTGAATGACCAAGCTGATTTGCCGTAGGATTAGATAGGGAAGCCTGGCCTGGGGGGTCAGGTCACAGTGCATGTGAGGCACTGACTCACCTGCGTGGCCTGGACTTGAGGCCCAGCTTACAGCCGCACATGGACAAGCTTCCAACTTTTTCCCCATGTTTTTTTAAAAACATGTCTTTTTATTTTATTTATTGTATGTGAGAGAGAGGTGGGGAGGAAGAGAGAGAGAGAGAGAGAGAGAGAGAGAGAGAGAGAGAGAGAGGGTGAATCTTATTTCTGCTATGCTTGGGTCCCTCAGGCCAGCTCCCCACTTCCCTTGGGTTCCCATCATTCTTGTCCCTGCTTCTCCTCTCCTATCTGGGATTACAGATCCACGCCCCATATCAGACATTTAACATGGATTTCAGAGACGAACACGTGACGCCACGTTTACGCAGCCAGCGCTTGTACCCCTTGAGCCATGTCACTGGCTCCTTAGTTTACATGTCTAACCTGATCACGTATGTGTGTGTTGTGTTTGTGTGTTTCTGTGTGTGTGGTGTGTTTGTGTGTATTGTGTTTGTGTGTTTGTGTGTGTTTATGTGTGTTGTGTGTGTTGTGTGTATTTGTGTGTTTGTGTGTTTGTGTATGTTTGTGTATGTTTGTGTTTGTGTTTGTGTATGTTTGTGTTTGTGTGTTGTGTGTATTTGTGTTGTGTTTATTTGTGTGTTGTGTTTGTGTGTTTCTGTGTGTTTGTGTTTCTGTGTGTTTCTGTGTGTTTGTGTTTGTGTGTTTGTATGTGTTGTGTTTGTGTGTTTGTGTGTATGTGTGTGTGGTGTGTGTGTGTGTGCGTGTGCATATGTTTGCCCTCACGTGCATACACATGTACCCAGGGGCTCATGTGTGCCAGCTTTAGGGAGTTGGCTCTCTCCTTTCACTGTGAATTCAGGGATGAAGCTCAGATCGTAGACTTAAACAGCAAGTGCCTTTACCTACAGAGGTGTCTTGCCTGCCCAGTTCTGATTTTTTTAAAAATATCTGAGTGTTTTACCTGTATATATGTAACTGTCCCCATTTGTTCGATGCCCACGGAACTCAGAAGGCATTAGATCTCCTACAACTGTAACTATGGATAGTTGTCAGTCATCATGTGGTTCTGGGATTGGGTCCTCTGCAAGAACCCCCATGCTCTTAACCATTGAGCATCTCTCCAGCCCCTGATCTTTTAAAAATAATGTTTTATGGAGCCAGTAAGATGACCCAACAGATAAAAGCACTTGGCAGCAAGCCTGATGACCTGAGTTCAATTTCCAGGACCTACAAAATGAAATGAGAAAACTGACTCCCAGAAGTTGTCCTATGACACATGATAGTATGTATGTGCGTGTGTGGGGGGGTGCACAACCAATAGATAAATGTACATTTCTTTTTTAGTTTTTTTTTAATTAATTTTATTTATTTTTGTATGTGTACGAGTGTACTGTCTGCATGTAGGTCTGTGCACCCGTGTTGTGCAATGCTGCGGCGGTCAGAAGCGGGTCTCGGATTCCCCTGGAACTGGAGTTCTCCTGGAATTGGAGTTACAGACGGTTCTTAGCCGCCATGTGGGTGCTGGGGATCGAACCCAGGTCCTCTGCAAGAGCAGTTGGTGCTCTTAACCGCTAGGCTATCTCTCCAGCCCCTGAACGTCACATTCTAAGAGACTGTATTTCCCAGGCATACTAACATGTAAAACAAGCAAAGTTTATTTCATTTGCTTTTTTATCATTTTACTTTTGTTCATTTTAGTTGGAATTTGGGTTAGAAAACATTACAGAATAATGGACATGATAGAAAAAAAGGCATATTCATTGCTAATCTATCACATCTTTGCTCTCTGTTGTTTCCTGACAAGTACAGAGTGATGGTTTCACCAGCAGAGCAGTGATAAATATCTTCAAAGATTCCATGTCTCTGTCTTTTCAGCACATGAATGGAAAATCTATTCTTGTCAACTGAACTGTGTTAGCTTCATCTTTGAATTCCTTTGCTTGAGCAATGTTCCTGTTTCATTTATCATGTTTGTGCATGTACCATGTATATGTGTGAATGCATACCACCTAAAATACACACACATGCACACACATACACAAGCACACACACACACCACAACACAACATCTCATTTTAATTCAGTCTCACACACAAGTTCAGAGTTTTAGAACTTGCAGGGGTTATGGGCAGGCAGTAATCCTTTTTTCCTAAGTAAACTTTTCCAAACTTCCTGTAAAACAGCCTCTTGGTAGACACAAACTCTTCTTTATTCCCAATCATTCTGGGAAATTACTGTGTGAATGATTTGCCAAGGAATTTCTTAATTTCCACTTGCTTGAATTGCATCCTGTTAGATATGAACTACTCATCCAAAGATAAAGAGCAGACCTACAAATACCCAGAGCCACAAGCACACCTAAAGGCATTGCATTTAACTTGTTGTAGTTCAGACTACAGGTGGAAAAAATGAATTCATGGATAAACATATCATGCTACACATATGTGTCTATACCAAAGCAACCTATCATAACTATTAAAGCTCTGTTGCCTGGAAGACCTAGTATATCGATACTGGTGTGCTTCATTATGTAGGATTGAAAGGTTATTCCTGGAAACACGTACGAAGCCCATGAAAGGAAACAGCCGGAATTGACCAGAGTCCAGGACAACAGCTCCAGAGAGAGTGGACTGTTCTGCTTCTATCCACCTGTGCCCCTTTTCTAAGCCCAGGGAATAATCTGTGGAAGAGGGGGCGTGGTAGAATGTAAGGGCTGCCGATTGGGGTGAATGGTGAAACAACAGCAATGTAGTCTGGACCTCATTTGATCAACCTGATCCCCCCCCTCCGCTGGAAGGTGGGCTGTGGGGGTTTGGGCACAACAGCCTGCAAATTGGTTTTACATGAAGGATGCTTGTATCATGGATTATCACTTATAGCTAAAAAAATGGAAAAAAAAACTGAGAGAAAATATGCAGGACAGTTATGGCAGAATGCATGATCTCGGTTGTGGGGGGTGGGGGGGCGGAGGGAAGGGAAATATGCCTGAACTGAATTGGAGAAAATGATGTATGAAATGCACAAAGCATCAATAAAAAATGTTAAAAAAAAAGAAAGTGTGCCAGAGGTATGCAAATTTACCACACACACATATGAATATTCGTACACTCAGAAAGTGTGCCAGTGGTATGCAAATTTACCACACACATATATGAATTTTCATACACTCAGAAAGTGTGCCAGAGGTATACAAATTTACCACACACACATATATGAATATTCATACACTCAGAAAGTGTGCCAGAGGTATGCAAATTTACCAACAATTCTTCCATACTAGCTAAAGTATTTTTCACATTATTATTTACATTTTGTGCATTAATTCTGTGTTATAGGAAAATATTTTTATTTTTTAAAAAAAAAAAACTTAAAAATAAATTTATCGGGCTGGAGAGATAGCCTAGCGGTTAAGAGCACCAACTGCTCTTGCAGAGGACCTGGGTTCGCTCCCCAGCACCCACATGGCGGCTAAGAACCGTCTGTAACTCCAATTCCAGGAGAACTCCAGTTCCAGGGGAATCGAGACACCCCTTCTGACCCCGCAGCATTGCAAACACGGGTGAACAGACCTACATTGCAGACAGTACACTCGTTACACATACAAAAATAAATAAAATTAATTAAAAAAAAACTAAAAAGAAATGTACATTTATCTATTGGTTGTGCACCCCCCCACACACGCACATACATACTATCATGTGTCATAGGACAACTTCTGGGAGTCAGTTTTCTCATTTCATTTTGTAGGTCCTGGAAATTGAACTCAGGTCATCAGGCTTGCTGCCAAGTGCTTTTATCTGTTGGGTCATCTTACTGGCTCCCCATAAAACATTATTTTTAAAAGATCCAGGGGCTGGAGAGATGCTCACTGGTTAAGGCATTGGGGGTTCTTGCAGAGGACCCAATCCCAGAACCACATGATGACTGACAACTATCCATAGTTACAGTTGTAGGAGATCTAATGACCTCTTCTGNTCCTGTTAAATATGACAGGGTCTTACTGTGGCTTATAACATCTCCTAACCTGTAGAGGATGTAAGCTTGTGACATCAGCCATGGGTTATTCCTCCAAGGAGAGAGCCAATAGCCAATTAGATTTGGGATATACAGGCATATGGCTGCCTCTGCTGCACAGTATTTCCAGGCAAGTGAGGTGTAGCTGGTGCTGACGGTGGAGTCTTGCTTGACTCAGGGAGACCCGTATTTGCTTTCTGAGTGTGTGAATATTCACATATGTGTGTATGGTAAATTTGCATACCTCTGGCACACTTTCTGAGTGTGTGAATATTCATATATGTGTGTACGTGCATTTTCTCCATTAACTCACTTTCTCCAAGACAGAGCTGGGGAATCTCCTCAGGCCACTGGCCCCAGGAAGGCTTGGGATGGCCTGGGACCCCCAGGAGTAGAGAAGGTTTGTGAGCAAGCGGGGCCTGCTCTTCTGTGCAATATGCCTCTCGGCCACTAGAGGGAAATATTTGCCCGCCACAAGGCCTGCTGCAAATGGAACCCTGTTACCTGCCTTCCTTCATGACCTCAAGAGGCTCAGGAATTGATGACTCTTATCAAGGTCACCCTGAGCCGCTCACAGCCCACTCTGCCCTGTGCACTTGTTTAGGACCCTTCTTGGGAGCGGATAATGCTGGTGCATGTCTTTAATGCCAGCACTCAGAAGGCAGAGGCTAGTGGATCTCTGTGAGTTCCAGGCCAGCTGGGGCAACGGGGAGAACTTGTCTCAAGGAGGAAAAAGGAAATAACCTTGGGGAGTGGGTAGATAGTGTAAAGTATAAGCATGGGAACCCAAGTTCCATCCCCAGAACTCAAGGAGAAAGCTAGCCTGGCGGCCTCAGGCTTATAACCCCAGCACTGGAGAGATGTAGACAGGAGGATCCCTGGGCTCACAGAGAGCTGGCTCAGCAGTTAAGAGCACTGGCTGCTCTTACAGAGGACCTGGGTTCAGTTCCCAGCACCCACATGGTGGCTCACAACCCTCCATAATTCCAGTTCCAGGAGATCTGTAAAATAAAAATAAATAAGATTTTAGCCGGGCGTAGTGGCACACGCCTTTAATCCCAGCATTCAGGAGGCAGAGGTAGGAGGACCTCTGTGAGTTCAAGGCCAGCCTGGTCTGAAAATCGAAGTTCCAAGCCAGCCAGGGCTACAGGGAGGCCCTGTCTCAAAAATATAAATAAATAAATAAATAAATAAATAAATAAATAAATAAATAAATAAAATTTTAAATCAAGGTGGAGGGTAGAGAGCTAGAGAGATGGGTCAGTGGTCAGTGGTTAAGAACACTGGCTATTCTTGCAGAGGACTGAGTTTGGTTCCCAGCACTCACCTGGCGGCTCACAACTGTCCTTAACTCCAGTCCCAGAGATCTGATGCCCTTTGTGTTCTCTGTAAGCATTACAAGAGTGTGCTTATACACATGGTAAAAATAAAGATAATTTTAAAAATCAAGGTGGACAGTACCTAAGAAATAACACCCAAGACTGTGCAGACTCACATACACACACACACACACACACACACACACACAAACACACACAAGTGCCCTGGCACACATACAAACCTTGTTTCCTAAGGAAAAAGAGAATTCACACCACACTCACACCGAATCTGCATGAACTTAACAGAGCTCCTTTGGGCTTCGATGATAAGAATAAATGACAGTCGCTTGGCCCACTGCCCCAACTTAGCCCTGCTTGCTGACTTTGCACTGTTTCTAAGGACTGGGTCTGAACACCTTACCAGGACCACTGGGCCTACAGACCCTGGTCCCTCCTTCCCACCTCCCTCTACCAATTTTGTTCTTTGCCCCTGTTTGTTGAGAACAAGGTCTCACTGTATAGACCAGGCTGCAGCTGACCCTCCTGCCTCTGCCTCCCAAGTACTAGGGTTCCAGGACTGTGCCGCCGTGCCTGGCTTTCTCTACCTATTTTCTGTCAACGTTGGGCTTCTTTCTGCTGCCTCCATAGTACTCTGTCAACAGGACATCTCACCGTGCACTTTCTAGAAGTGTCTGCCCCTCATTTCACCAGATGCCACTTTCCCAGAAGTCTTCCTGGACCATGTGATGTCGGATGATGTAATTCTCCTCCGAGTTTCCGTAAGGCCCTGTACATCCACTTTCAAAACACCAAGGGAGAAGGACAGTGCAGTGAGGGCTCAGACCACATCCTCGGGGCCTCAGCTTGGTACCTGGTGCCCTGTGGAGCTCAGAAAAGGTGTACTAAGTGGATGTATGAATGAAGGACTGGAAGGATGGATGGTGTGCCTTCCCCCGCCCCTGAGGTGGTCCCCCAAAGCATCCCATCTCGCTCTTCCTTTCAAGCTTGACCGTGAAGTTCACATGGCCTCTCAGTATCCCCCAGAGTGTCTGTATCCCAGGAGCGGCATCTCAAAGGGACCCATGCTGTGTCGTCCCTTGTGATTCTGGAAGACACGTGGAGCATTGGTGGCTTCAAGCGTGGACTCTGCCACTGTTCTAGTTTGTCTTCCATTGCTGTGACAAAACACTCTGACCGACACCAACTTGGGGAGGAAAGGGTTTATTCAGCTTACATCTCCTGAGTCATAGTTCATCACTTAGGGAGCCCAAGGCAGGAACTCAGGGCAGGAACCTGGAGGCAGGAGCTGAAGCACAGGCCATGGAGGAATGCTATTCACTGGCTTGCTCCCCTGGCTCATGCCCAGCCTGCCCTCTTATACAGTACACAACAACCTGCCCAGGGTGGCACCACTCATTGTGGGCTGGGCTCTCCAACACTGCTCGACAATCAGACAATACTCCACAGATGTGGCCACAGGCCAATCCAATGGAGCCAATTCCCCAGTTGAGGCTCCCTCAACCCAAGTGTGTCAAGTTGACACTAAAGCTATCCAGCACAGCCACGGACTCTATTCATATTGTTCTCTTTGTTTTTTGGTTTTTTTTGTGGACTTTTTGTTATTTCAGTTTGCTTTAGGGGTTCTGTGTTTTTTTTTGTTTTTTTTTTTTTTTTTGAGACAGGGTCTCCCTTTAATCCCAGCTGGCCTGGAGCAGGCTGGCCTTGAACTCACGGAGATCGCCTACCTCTGCCTCCTGAGTGCTAGGATTAAAGGCATGTGCCACCACGCCCAGCTTAAAGGTGGTTCTTAGCCACCATGTGGGTGCTGGGAATCGAACCTGGTTCCTCTGGAAGAGCAGTCGGTGCTCCTAACTGCTGAGCCATCTCTCCAGCCCCAGGGGGTTCTGTTTCTAAGACAGGATCTCAGGTGTCTCAGGGTAGCCTGAAAACTCACTGCTTAGCTGACACTGACCCTAAACTCCCAATCCTCCTCTCTCTACCCTCTCAAGTGCCAGGATTTCAAATCTGAACCATCACACCCAGCTGTATAGCCCAGACTGGCTTAGAACTCAACATCCTCCTGCCGCAGCCTCCCAGAATTCTGGGATTACAAACTGACATCACCACTCCCACCTGTACTTCTATATTTATAAAGAACTGATGCTATAGGGCCTAGAGAGATGACTCAGCACTTAAGAGCACTGGCTGCTCTTGTAGAAAACCCTGGTTTGGTTCCCAGCACTCACATGGCAGCTAACAACCACCTATAAGTCCAGTTTCAGGGGGATCTGACACCTTCTGACTTACTTAGGCATTACAGGCACATGGTACACTTACATACATACAGGCAAGACACACATAAAATTAAAAAAAAAAGAGTCCATGGTATCCTGCTTGAAGTGAGAAACAGAACATGTCCTGACACGCAGGAGGCAGCATGGGTCACAGCCCTTCCCTTCTCTCCTTGGGCCTCTTTCCTCCTAGGCCCCATCATACAACCTCAAGACAACCCAAGCCCCCTCTTGCACTCTCCACTTCCTTCTCACATCCACATCACCTGAGAGAGCCACCCACGGTAGCAGCATCTGAAGCCGCTGTGCCCAGTGTCTCCCGCCCACTGAGGCCCAAGCACAGCCCCTAGAGACTCGGCCAGGAGCCAGAGACAGCCAAGGCAAAGAAATGAAGAAATGCCTTTCGTCTTCATCCCAGCTCTCAGGAGGAAGAGGGAGGGGATCTCTGTGAGTTTGAGGCCAGCCTGGTCTACACAGTGAGTTCTAAGACAGCCAGGGCTACACATCTAAAACAAGCAAACAAAACAGAACAGAATTGAAGAAAGGACTTCAGGCGTACCAGAAATGAAAAGAGAAGCATACGAAGAAAAAGTATAACCCTGACAAGGAAGGAAACTGGGGGGGCTGAGGATCCTGGAGCCTTCTCTTCTCTGTAGGAGTAAGGAGCCCTGTAAGTGGACCCCAAGTGTCCCCTGTGAAGGACGTGTGTGACCTGGAGAGCTCCCTCCCTTCCCCCTTCCTCTCTACCTCCTTCCTGTTTTTTCTCTCTGGATCTCATGTAACCCAAGCTGTCCTCAGACTGGCTACTGTAGCTAAGGATGACCTTGAACTCCTCATCCTCCTGCCTTCACCTCCCAGGGGGTGTGTACCAGCACATGTGGTTCATGCAGTGCTGGGGTTGGAACCAGGCCTTCCTCATGCAAGGAAAGCCCTCTGCCAACTCAGCTACATCCCCAGCCCCTCATTTTCGCTGTTTTGTTTTGTGATCTCATTGTTTAGCCCTGGCTGGCCTAGAATTCACTATGTAGACCAGGCTTACCTCAAAATCTCAAGAGATCTGCCTGCTCTGCCTCCCAAGTGCTGGGATTAAAGACACGTGCCATCATGCCCAGCCATTTCTACTTAAAAAAAATATTTTTATGTATATGAGAGTTTTGCCTGCATGTATGTAAGTACCCACGGAGGCCAGAAAAGGGTGTAGGATTCCCTGGAATTTGTGTTACACACAGTTGTTAGCCACCATGTGGGTGCTGGGAACTGAACCTGGGTCCTCTGCAAGGGCAGTCAGTGCTCGTAACCTCTGAGCCACTTCTCTGTCCCCTATCTTTTATTTTTAATTATATTTATTTCTAGGAAAGTGTCATCGCACTGTGTGGGTTTGGAGATTAGAAAACAACTTGGAGGACCCAGTTCTTACCTTCCATCTTGTGGGACCCAGGGATTGAGCAGAAGTCACCAGCCTTGGCAGCAAGTGCCTTTAAACTCGGTCATTTTGCCAGTGTGGCTCAGACTAGATTTTTCTTCCCTGATGTCTCCAGCAGTGACGTCCTGGGCTCACGCCACCACACCCAGGCTTTTGTGCTAGTGAAAGCACAAGGACCATCAATCTCCCGTTCTAAATTGAGCTCCTTGGGCTTGTTTTTCTCCTGTGAGAACACTAGGTCATGGGTGCTCTGAGGCCCCCTCTCTGGGCTGCCTGTCTTGTGAGATGCAAGCGTCCCCGGAGCTTCGTCATCAGTGACAAACATCCACCCTCTCTGCAGCCGGAACCTTCAGTTAATGAATAAGATTTTGATTTGTCCTCAGAGCCATCTTCCCCCGTTCATTACACTCAAAGGATCCTGCTCTGAATGGCTCATCTGATGCAGGGCGAGGTGGGGCCCTCGGACTCTGATGCCACATATGGAGGATGTGCGTCTCTAGTGATGCGCTCGAGCGCCCTGGGTTCAAGTCTATTTGGCGCTGTATCCGCCCTGTGATTTTCTCTTTATTACTGTTTGCCTCCTTCCGGGGAGCCCCCTCCATTGGCTGCATTCATCAGGAGTCTCTCCAGTTCGAGTTATGGAATGAATGGAAATTTCCCTTTATTCATAATATTCAAAGGTTCCCTCTGCACATGGATTCCTGGGTTTGCTGCCTGAATCGAGTCCAAATGTCTGGGTCGAGCACCACACCAGATGAGGTAGGCTCAGAGCCTATGTTCCTCCAAAGCAGTATTCTCTCTCTCTCTCTCTCTCTCTCTCTCTCTCTCTCTCTCTCTCTCTCCTGCTATGTAGCTTGGGCTACCTTCACCTTCACATTGTAACCCAAGCTAGCCTAGAACTTGAAATCTTCCTGCCTTAGCCTCACAAGTGCTAGGATTCTAGATGCTGCCCACCATGCCTGGCCACAGCACATGTTTTATAGGCATCAATAGCTTCCAAATTCTGGTCTTTAAGAAGGATCCACCCCTCTAGGAGAGGCCTCATGGTTCTAGTTTGGCAAAAACAAAACAGAAAAAAAAATTGTCTTGAGCATCTGTGTTGACAGCACATGTGTCTGTTTCTGAGACACTGAGACTGTGCAGGGGCACATGAGCCTGGCTGACTCCTCTGATTATGAATGCAGGAGAAAAAGTGTGAGATTGGTCTGCATTTCACTCAAGGATGCTGTAGAAAATGATACTGAGAGTCTGTATCGTTCTGCACCACCACCACTTTGAATTCTACCCATAGAGCTTTATCCCAGGGCTGAGGATGGAACCTAGGGCCTTGGACACTCCAGGCAGGTGCTGTACCACTGAGCCACACCCAACCCCTCACTGGGGGATTCCAAGCAGGTACTGTACCACTGAGCCACACCTAGCCCCTCACTGGGGGATTCCAGGCAGCTGCTGTACCACTGAGCCACACCCAGTCCCTCACTGGGGGATTCTAAGCAGGTGCTCTACCACTGAGCCACACCCCAGCCCCTCACTGGGGGATTCTAGGCAGGTGCTCTACCACTGAGCCACACCCCAGCCCCTCACTGGGGGATTCTAGGCAGGTGCTCTACCACTGACCCACACCCAGCCCCTCACTGGGGGATTCTAGGCAGGTGCTCTACCACTGACCCACACCCCAGCCCCTCACTGGGGGATTCTAGGCAGGTGCTCTACCACTGAGCCACACCCCAGCCCATCACTGGGGGATTCTAGACACATGCTGTACCACTGAACCACACCCCAGCCCCTCACTGGGGGATTCTAGGCAGGTGCTGTACCACTGAACCACACTCAGCCCCTCACTGGGGGATTCTAGGCAGGTGCTGTACCACTGAGCCATACCCCAGCCCCTCACTGGGGGATTCTAGGCAGGTGCTCTACCACCATGGCCCCAGCCATGGTAGTTCTTTGAAACAAGGTCTCATTATATAGCTCAGTCTGGCCTCAAACTTGTCATCCCTGCTGGGATTACAGGTATGAGCCAAAATGTGTTGCTTTCTGCCCATGTTTCAAGCCTGCCCAAAGCCCAGTACTTCCCAGAAGCCTTCCAGGGAACCTGTGTGCCCACAGCTTGACGCAAATGTTTCGGTGAGACTCCGATGCCTATGAATGCTCTCATCTACAGTCTACTCATACACTTGTTTTCTTCTCCAACAGACTTAACACTGTTTGAAGGCAAGGCACATGCTGCCCTTGGAAAGTACACGTTACTGTGGATGCTATAGTTTAAGAAGATGGCTCTGTGTTTGCCTCTGAAATGAACCTGGCTGTCCATCTTCCTCTTCAAGGTTACACAGTGAGGACGCTGACCTCTTATTGCTTCTCCTTCCTCACCCCCTACATCCCTGACACTGGTAGCCCGGCCATGTCAGCCCTGAAGACTCAGGAAGTGATGAGAGGTCCCTGTTGCCTCCCCTCTGCCAGGCAGATGTTTCTGTGTTAGGGCATGGGAATGACCTTCCATAGTGGAAGTGGGGGCTAAGAAAGGATGGGTCCTGTTGCATCTGTTTTCAGCTTGGGGACCACACCCCTATGTGAAATTGGAGCTTGGCATGGCTTGGTTTGTGTGGCACTAGCCTGGTACCCGCCATTCACGGAGCATCTGTTGAGTGACTGATTGATCCCTATGGAGGTATCACAGAAACAGAAGAGAACAGCTACCCTTTGTTCCCAGCGAATGTAGTGTCCCTTCTGCTCAGTATCAGGCTCAGTTCTGGGTCCCACAACTGTGACAGAAAAGGCACCTTTCTTTTTGTTGGTTGTTAAAATCTGTATCTCCTATAGGAAAAAAAAATTGGGTAGGGTGGTGCGGGGGTAGACAAATGTTTCTAAATCCAAGGCCTCATGTGGATACAGAGCTCTTCTAACCTTCTGTAAAAACTAGTTAAGGGGCTGGAGAGATGGCCTAACGGTTAAGAGCGCCGACCGCTCTTGCAGAGGACCCGGGTTCAATCCCCAGCACCCACATGGTGGCCTAGAACTGTCTGAAACTCCAATTCCAGGAGAACTCCAGTTCCAGGGGAATCCGACACCCTCTTCTGACCTCCGCGGCATTGCACGACACGGGTGCACAAACTTGCATGCAGACAATACATTCATACACATACAGAAATAAATAAAATTAATAAAAAAAACTAGTTAAGATAAGGGCTGGGGATGTGCTCAGTTGGTAGGGTTCTTCATAGCACACATGAAGCCCTGGGTCCCATCCCCAGCACTACAATAAAGCAGGCATGGTGGTGTGTGCCTGTAATCCCAGCACTTGGGAGCATGTAAGTGCCAAGATATGAAGAGAAGGGAGAGGCCACGTTCTAACCCCCGGACACCAGCTTAACTACTCCAGACCTGGAAGCTGACAGCTGGAAGGAGGTTAGTGCTAAGTCTCTAGCAGAGTCTCTGTACTCATTGTAATGACTGTCCTAGGGCCACACTGAGTAAGAAATGAGTCAAATGGGCAGAAGAGACAGAACTAGAAAAGGAAGTGCTGGTTGTTGAAGGAACAGAGGTCTAGGGGAAGAGGTAACCTAACCCACTCTCCTGGGGAGCCGCAGAAGTTCGCTCCAAAGGGGGTGCCAGGGCTTGAGACTACAGGTGTTGCTAGTCTCAACAGCACATACCTGTAGTCCCAGCACTTTGGACAGGCAGGAGATTCAAGAGTTCAAAGTTATCCTCAGCTTCAAAGTGAGTTTGCGTCCAGCTGTCATGCAGTCCTGTCTCAAAGCCCCGTGCTGCACCTTGAATTTCCCTTTCTGCCATCATGAGGTCACCAGCAGAGCTCGGAGCCATTCCTCTGAATGTATCCTCACTAAGGTCCCCAGCTGTTACTGCCATCCACATGAGAGGATCTTAACAGTAACAGTAACTTGTGTTTAGCCCTCAGGGTGCCCAGTGTGTGTCATGCAGTCTCATTTAATCTTCTCAAGAAGCCTTTAGAGCAAGCTTCTTTCTAGGCTTCTAACTGTGAGAAATTGGTGTAGAGAGCTTCAGGTACATGCTCAAGGTCATGTGACTTGTAAGTAGAGGAGCCCGGACTCAATAGGTCTGCCAGGTTCCTGTGCTGTTCAAAGCCCTCGTGTTTCCATTGTAGGATTTTTAATTCCATTTGCTGGAACAAATGGTCCCCTCTCTGGATTCCTACAGCCTTATGAAAATGGTACTACTTCCACAATCTCTTCTTCAGCCTGCCCGAACCACACAAACCTATCAGGAAATACTGTACAGGAACACGGTCATGTCCCTGAAATTATCAGCTTCCTACCAGCAGCGGGACCTGAAGGGATTCTTGAATCAGGGCAGATTCAAGAGCCTATTCTTGAGCCATCGACTCTGCAAGTCAGGCATTGTTATGGTTTATTTCTTTTTCCACTACGTCTGAGACCTCCACTGGATTGGCTGGGATGGTCCAGCTAGGACTCCTGTGTCTGAGGCCTTCATTTTGTCTGCCAGTTGGGTTCCTCCTCTCCTTACGGCATTGTCTGGGGCTGAAGTGTCTAAAGTGGGCCTGGCACTCACAAGCCTGCTGCCTCTATCTGCTTCTATGTGGGCACTCTCTCCAGGAGAGCAGCCTCATCTTGTGCTATCTGAGCTGTCAGAGAACATAGTATATTCCTTTCTACTGCACTCCATTTTACCTGTCCTACCTCTAGCCTGTGCTGCTCAGGGGTGGCGTTCTGTACCACAAGATTCCGCCTCTGTGTGTGCATACTGTTCTTTGGACCAGAGTCTAACAGGGCCTAGTCGGCCAAAAAGATGGGAGGAAAGCCAGGCAGGCCAGTTCAATTCCCTCTTTTCTTGAAATCTGAACCCAATATTAGACAGCTTGATGGTGTGTGACAAGATGTTGTGACAGAAAGTAGGGCCCGGGCTGAAGAGATTGCCTAGCGGTTAAGAGCGCTGTCTGCTCTTGCAGAGGACCCGGGTTCGATCCCCAGCACCCATATGGCAGCTGAGAACCATCCGTCTGTCCGTAACTCCAATTCCAGGAGAACTCCAGTTCCAGGGGAATACGACACCCTCTTCTGACCTCTATGGCATTGCACGACACGGCTGCACAGACCTGCATGCAGACAGTACATTCACAGACATAAATAAGTAAAAATAAAGTAAAAATAAAAAGAAAGTAGGGCCCTAGTGGTCCAGTGTGTTGGCCAGAAGGAGGAAGTGAGGAGAGAGTTATCCTGTTGAGAAAACCCACTTGCTGTGGACAGGGAAGTAAGCCTTGCTTTGGAAAAAAAGGAAGAGGAGGAGATGGTCAGAAGGGAGTCTGGGCTCCACAGGGAGCCAGCCTCCTGATGCCCTGCCAGCCATGTCTCACCAGGCCTAGTGGCCTGTGTGTTTCACTGGGGCAAGCTCGGTCATTTTGTTTTTGTTGTCAATTGACTTCGGAGCATTCATAAGGCTTAGTTCTCCTAATATGCTTAAGGGGGATATGGCCCCAGATTGGCTTTAGTCCATGGGGCAGAAAGACCAAGGGAGGGGAGAAAAACAGATGAGTCTGTCAGGGACAGATAGACCAAAGGAGCCTGGGGTGCTCCATGCACTACTGAGCCACGACGCCTGACCTGGAACTTCTCTTTCCCACCTGATTACTGATTTCTGTGCAGTCTTCATGTCTTCTAACTCAGCCTGAAGCATTCCTGACCTCTTCGCAGAGCTTCCCTGTCCTCCCTGTCCCCACTGCAGGTCTCTGCCCACCCTAGATCTTTCTATGGCTCCAAACGGAGAAACCAAACCTAGTTGCTTCTCTTCCAAAGTGTTGGTGCGAGAGATCCTGCTTAGAAGCTAGGACATTGACAGGATCTGTCAGAGCCACAGAACAGGCCCAGTGCTTAGCCCCTCAGAGCACACTGGACTCAGACTATGAGGACAGATAATTTTGGAAGCTTCCAGGTGCTTGAACCTGAGTCTTATCAGGTGAGGTGGGGGCACCGAGGAAAAGGAAGTTAGGGGAGGGAGCAATGGCTGAGCTGTTTTGCCCAAACAGTGGTAAGAAGTCAGATTAGGCTGGTTGGGTGAATTCCGAAGAGAGAGGCCAGTGTCTACAGCTGCCTATTCTGAGCTCTGCTGGGACCACATAGCACCTTAACATGAAGGCTATACTCTGCAGACAGTTGTAATAATGTTTTAACGATGTCCTCTTGGGAGTAAGGCAATACTACTTGTGGCTGTCTGCTCTCCACGTGTGGACGTGTGCCATCTTCATTCCTTACCACTTGTGGCTGTCTACTCTCCACGTGTGGAACTCTCCATGTGTGGTCATGTGCCATCTTTGTTCCTTACCAATTGTGGCTGTCTGCTCTCCACGTGTGGAACTCTCCATGTGTGGACTCTCCACATGTGGTCATGTGCCATCTTTGTTCCTTACCAATTGTGGCTATCTGCTCTCCTCCACATGTGGAACTCTCCACATGTGGAACTCTCCACGTGTGGTCGTGTGTCATCTTCATTCCTTACCAATTGTGGCTATCTGCTCTCCACATGTGGACTCTCCACGTGTGGTCGTGTGCCATCTTCATTCCTTACCAATTGTGGCTATCTGCTCTCCACATGTGGAACTCTCCACGTGTGGACGTGTGCCATCTTCGTCCTGTACCTGTTTTCTGTTTGCCTTTTTTTTTCTGCTACTTTTTGTTTCTATCTTCAAGACAAGGGAGAAGGAAACAGACATGCAGAGAACCCACCTGAGTTTGATGCAGCTGAGCAGTGGAGGTGAGGGAGCTGGGACGTAGCTCAATGGGGAGATACTTGTGAGCATGCACACAGCCCTGGGTTGCATCCTCAGCATCACATAAACCAGCATGGTGCTGCACGCCTGTGACCTGAGCCTTGGGTGGGGGCATGTAGAGGAAGGATTACAAGAAGTTCAAGGTCACGAGAAGAGCTGAACTCAAGGCCTCTTCTTCTTTGAAACTCTGTTATTCTATATAATTTTTAAGTTTTTATTTATTATTTATTATGTGTATGAATGTGCTGTCTGCATGTAGCTTGGTGCACCTGTGTCATGCAATGCTGAGGAGGTCAGAAGAGGGCGTCGGATTTCCCTGGAACTGGAGTTAAAGACGGTTCTTAGCTGCCATGTAGGTGCTGGGAATCGAACCTGGGTCCTCTGCAAGAGCAGTCGGTGCTCTTAACCACTGAGCCGTCTCTCCAGCCCGAAACTCTGTTATTCTAAAATGTAAAGCCGGGGCCCCCTGGTACCAGGCTAGTGTAGCCCACGGATACTACCATAGGACACCCAGAGCCTAGGGAGGCTCCCTCCCCATCTCAAAATGAGCCACGGCGTCCAGCTTGAGTCTTAACATAATGATGACAAGCTGTGCCCCCACGCACCCCTTTGCCTGATTCTGCCCCAGCCCCTCTCAGTGCAGGCCTGTGCATCCCGCACAGTGCACGGACTGGCTAAAGCTAGCCACTCACCTGTTTCTTTCTTATTGACTTTGTTCAACTGAAGCAAATTCAACTTGAGCTTCAAAAAGGAGTAAGGAGATGAGTCACCACAGACAGAAATGAAATCCTGTGACGCGCGTAACAAGAGCGAGGAACGAAAGCTCTGATTGGAGCAAAAAGGCAAAAAGCTTAAACCCATGCCTTATGACAAGATAAGTGCTTTGGTGTGATACCTTAAAAAAAGCTTTTGTGACAGTTGTTGTACGTCAGACACGGGATTAAACCTTGGGCCTCGTACATTCTGGAAAGTGCTCTACCACTGAGCCATGCTCCCAGCCCCCTTACTGGGGGATTCTAGTCAGGTGTTCTACTGCTGAGCCGTGCCCCACACCTCTTTTTATTTTTTACTTTGAGACAAGGTCTCACTAAGTTGCACAGGCTGGCCTTGAACTTCCCGTCCTCCTGCTGCCTCAGCCTGAGGATCTTCTGAAAGTAATTCACTAGCTTATGTCAGCAAGCCCAGCTAGCACTGATGCTTTTAATAAACCCAAATCTCCCCCTCTCCAGAAAATTCCCCTGTAGACACCACAGCTTAGTATTCTCTTAATCCCAATAAAGGGAAAAACTGAGAGCTCCCCTCAGTCCACATTTCGAGGCCTTTTCTTGACTCCAAAGCAGCTGCATGGTGACAGGTTCAAATCTCTCCCACAACCTTTATGGGGTTTCTTTCCTGTGGGTTCTCTGGTGATGAGGAACGCTGAGCTGTGTCTGCATGGCTTCCCTCTCTCTAAGGTGAATGACCACAGTCAATCCCCTCCCCACTCCCCCTAAGCGAGTTTCTGTATCTGGTACTTATGACCAATTTGGGGCCCAAATGAATTAGCTGATTTTGTCTGCAGGATGGAACTCTGATTAAAGATTTTTCTTCAGCCATTTCTTCCCAGGGTACCTCACAGCCAAAAAATGCCAGCTGTCTAATTAGCTCAAATTACTAACAAAAGGGATTAAAAAAAAAAAAAAACATTCCTTCACATACCTAGAGCTTTTTCCAATGTGAATTCTCTGACATTGAATGAGCTTTGAGATCCTAAAAACCCATACGTTCACTATTATTAGCATAACTTCTGTCCATGGGGAGAGCAGCCAGCACCGGGAATGCAGCCTTCCACCCCCCAGGAATTCTTTTTAAAATGGCAGTTACAGTATTCAGTACGATGGGAGCCTCCAGGAAAACTGCTTTGTATTCACAAAAGTCAGCCATATTCCGTCCAGTATGAACACTGTAATGTGTTCAATCTGAACAAACTTGGTCACTATTCAAGACTTAGCCACACTTCTAAAAAATATATCTGGGGGCTAGGGAGATGGATCCAGTAGTTAGAGTTAAGAGCACTGGTACTTGCAGAGGATCAGGGTTCAACTCCCAGCAACCCAGTTACTGGCTCACAACTGTCTGTAACTCAGTTCAAGGATCGCACAGCTTCTTCTGGCTTCCATGGGTTCTGCATCCATGTGCTCCACTTACATACATACTCATATACATAAAATAAAAATCTTTTTAAAAAATGTATTTGGCCTTTTATTTATTTATTTGTTTGTTTAATATATATTTTGTGCAAGATTATCAAATCTAGACCTGTGTCCCCCACCCTATCCCCCCACCCCACCAGAGCTCATGTATTCTGCCAAACATGCTTTTCATCTCTTTCTCAGTATTTCTCGATATTCTCCATGTGGAAGTTGACTGTTTTGAGCAGAAGTTCACTGTTTCAGTCAGTTCTTTGATTCAGTCCTTTCTGTTGTTGGTGGTGGTGGTGTTGTTTCCAATATGCATCACTCCCAACTGCTTTGGACAAAAGCTCAAGGGGCCATGCACAAGAAATACTTACAACTAGGTAATTGGCACTAGCATCCACAGATGAGGGATACCATTCGTCGTTTGTTTCTCTGGGACTGTGTTACTTCACTCAGCATGATGTCCTCTAGCTCCAGCCATTTTCCTGCAAAGCTCATGATGTCATCTTTCTTAACTGCTGCATAGCACTCCATTGTGTAGATGTACCACATTTTCTCTATCCACTCATCAGTTGAAGGGCATTTGGATTGGTTCCAGCTCCTTGGTATTGTGAAGAGAGCTGAAATAAACATGTCCGTGCATGTATCTCTGCGGTGGGGTGAGTCTTGTGGGTACATGCCTAGGAGTGGTATGGCTGGGTCAGGTAGCAAGTTCATTCCAAGTCTTCCAAGGGTTCTCCACACTGCTTTCCATAGTGGCTGCACGAGTTTACATTCCCACCAGCAGTGGATGAGTGTTCCCCTTTCCCCACAACCTCTCCAGCACTTGGTATCATTTGTTTTCTTGATCATAGCTGGACTTATTGGAGTAAGATGTATTTGGCCTTTCTTAGAGGGGTTTGTGGATAGTTTGGGGTTGTGGGGTGTGTGTGGTGTGTGTGTGCAGGATAAAGGTCAACCTTGGGTATGGATATCATTCCCCCATCTGGGGTTTTTGTTTCATTTTGTCTTTTTTGAGACAGGGTCTCCCTGTAGCTCCAGCTGGCCTGGCACTTACTGTGTAGACCAGGCTGGCCTGGCACTCAGAGATTCTCCTTCTGCCTCTCTCTGTCTCTGTGCCTCCTGAGTGCTGAGGTTAAAGGCAGCAGCAGCAGCATGCCTGTCTAGCATGCACAAGGCCTTGAAATTAGCCCTACCTTTTCCCCTTTCACCCATGATTAACCAATTATTCCAACACTATGTAATGAACAAGACTTTTCCCAACTATTTTGAAACTCTGCCTTTGTTGTCAAATTCTTGTTCAAGTTGAGTATTTCCCATGAATCTGCCTGAATCTTGTCCAGTTCCTAATTGTTTTACTTTTATAATTTGCTTTAATATCTAATAGGATTAGTCTCCCTAGTTCCCTTCTTTTACGAAATGTTGATATGGGGGGGCAGCTAAATTAGTGCTGAGAGTCACTCAGATTTAAGAGGGGCTTAGAAAGTTTTACCTGTGACCAGTTGTCTGCATGGACAGCCCAGTAGATAGAATGAAAAAGGGCAAGACATAATAGCAACACAAAATAGCATGCAAGCCAGATACAATGGTCAGGACTGTCACAGAGATTCCTGAATACAGAAAACAGCAGAAATTATCCTTAATCACTCATTTTCTACAATGTATTATGTTTTATTTTTATGAACACCCCATTCTCCCTTAATAATTACTTATGACTGGAAACACAATGTCCAAAGAAACTCTGTAATAAATACATCATACAAGCAGAAACTTGAAATGGCTTTATATCCTGTGACATGACTCTGTCTAAAGATGCAATTTCCCAGGGCTCAGCATACTGTACAAATTCCAGACCATCCTGTCTTTCTGTCTAGTCTAGAAACAACCCTGGGACGAAAATGAAAGGAAGCATTAGCAATTGTGCTTCCCATTTTAGGATTTGCAGAATCCTGAGAAAATGATACAACAGATTCCTGTCGCTTGAAGCTTCTCAGAGAAAACGGAAATGATCTTTTTTATTTTGACAAATTTCCCTGAAACAAATGGGGCCCTTCAGAATAACTCTGCAGACGCAGACACTGTGTCATTCGAGGTTCCCTTACGTCTTCATTTGGACAATAGCTCTGAGCACATCAAAGAAGAGAGCTAGTGCGTGCGTGCGTGCCGTACACATTGGAAGTCAATGAATGACCTTGAGTGTTGTTCCTTGGGTCCCGTCCATCTTGATTACATTTATTTGTGGGGCAGGCACATGTGCCCGAGGATGACTTGTGGGAGTTGGTTCTTTCCTGCTACCATGTGGGTCCTGGGGATTGAACTCAGATCTCCAGGTTTGACAGTGAGCACATCTTCCTGCTGAGTTATCAGGTTATCTCTCTCTGCTGTGTCCCCCCCCCCTTTTTTTTTTGCTATCTACTTTTAAAGAAAATGTGTCTCACTGACCTGGAGTTTGCCAAGGAGGCTAGGCTAGCAGGCTGGCTGGCCAGCAAGCCCCAGGATCTGCCCGTCTCCATACCAGCCCCCACCCCCAGTACTAGGATTACAGGTGGATGCCAACAAAATTGGGCTTATTTATTCCTCTGAGACAAGGTCACCCTACGTATCCCTGGCTGGCCTGGAACTCACTATGTAAACCAGGCTGGCCTCGATGTCACAGAGATCCACCTGCCTCTGCCCCCTGAGTATTGGGACTAAAGATGTGTTCCACCACACCCAGCCCAGGAATAGACTGTTTTACATTGTTTCTGTGGATGGAACTCCAGTTCTCAGGACTGACATAATATCCTAGCCCTGAATCCTGCCTTTCAAAAAAGATATATATTTTTTTTGCCAGGTGTGGTGGTGCACACCTTTAATCCCAGCACTGGGGAGGCAGAGGCAGGCAGAGCTCTGTCAGTTCAAGGCCAGCCTGCTCTACAAAGCAAATTCCAGGCCAGCTGGGGCTACAGGGAGACCCTGTCTCTAAAATACCAAAAAGATATTTTTAAATTATGTCTATATGTGTGCATGTTTAGGTGGGTGGGTAGGTGGGTGTGTACTTGTATGCATATGTAGGTGGGTGTGTAGGTAGGTGTGTACTTGTGCACATGCATAGGTGGGTGTGTAGGTGGGTGTGTACTTGTGTAGGTGGGTGTGTAAGTGGGTGTGCACTTGAGTGCAGATGCCTCTGAGGCCAGAAGAGGGTGTGTAAGCTGAAATTACAGGTGGTTGGGAGCTGCCCAGCAAAGGTGCTGGGAACCAAACTCAGGTCCTCTGCAGTCAAGTATGTGCTCTTCACTGATCGTCATCTCTCTGGGCTCCTTAATCAGACCTTTATGGTCTTTGCTACATAAGGGCTCCATACTGGTGCAATGACCATACGAAATGCTCATGGCCCTGCTTGGTGGCACATGACTTTAATCCCAGCACTCAGGAAGTACAGGCAAGCAGATATCTGTGAGTTCAAGACTCCTACACAGGGAGTGCCAGGGCTACATAATGAGAGCCTCAAAAAAAGTTTGGAAGCAGGGAGGCTGGAGAGATGGCTCAGCAGTTAAGAGCACCAACTGCTCTTGCAGAGGACCTGGGTTCAATTCCCAGCACCCACATGGCAGCTAAGAACCGTCTGTAAGCTGGGTGTGGTGGTACATGCCTTTAATCCTAGCACTCAGAAGGCAGAAGCAAGTGGATCTCTGTGAGTTCAAAGCCAGCCTAGTCTACAGAGTGAGTTCCAGGCCAGCTGGGGCTATAGGAAGACCCCATCTCAAGAAAACAAAAAAGTTTGGAAGTATATGGGCCTAGGAAAACTAAATTCCTTCAGTAAGTCAAAATTCTCTGGAAGAGGAGATCTGATAAAGCGTAAAGAAAGAAGAGAGAGGCTGGAGGTATAGCCTAGCAGTTAAGAGCACTGACTGCTCTTGCAGAGGACCCGGGTTCAATCCCCAGCACCCACATGGCGGCTAAGAACCGTCTGTAACTCCAGTTCCAGGAGAACTCCAGTTCCAGGGGAATCCGAGACCCTCTTCTGACCTCCGCGGCATTGCACGACACGGGTGCACAAACCTACATGCAGACAGTACATTCATATATGAACAAAAAATAAATAAAATAAAAAAAATTTTTTTTTAAAAAAAGAAAGAAGAGAATGTGGCTTATACAGTAGGTTCCTTTCAAAGACCACAGACATGGAGGGCGAAAATCGCCACAGTGAAGATGCCTAAGACACAGACAGGCGTGACTGGAATCCCGGGGCTCAAGGAGCTTGAGCTATTGGATGAGGCTGCAATTCAAAAAGAGAGGCTGTGCAGATGGCTCAGTGGGTAAAGTGTTTGCTGTGGAAATATCAGGAACTAAGTTTGGCTCCTCAGACATGTAAAAAAGCTGGGTGGGGTGGTGTGGCCCTGCGAATCCTAGTGCTGGTGTAGAACAAGGGCAAGAGGCCCCTGGCCAAGCATTGTAGCTAAAACAGTGGGCTCCTGGTTGAATGAGAAACATAGAGAAGAGCCAGGCATGTAGGTGCACACCTTATTCACAGCACTCTGTGTGAGATCAAGGCTAGCCTGATCTACATAGTGAGTTCCAGGCCATCTGGGGCTACAGGGAGATCCTGTCTCAATACTACCCCTGTTTGAAAAAGGAAAAATACAGAGAAGCAATGAAAAAAGTCAATATTGACCTCTGGCTTCTGTATACACACACACACACACACACACACACACACACACACACACGATAAAAGCATAGGAGAGTTTGGTGTCAGTTCCTGACAAGATGGCATAGAAATATAATGAGATGAGATGTAAATATAGCTGCTCCAGTTTGATTTCTGTTCTGTGCTAAAATATCCTGACAAAAATTGACAGGTTGGGGGGCTGGATAGATGGCCCAGTGGCTAAGAGCAGGCATTGCTCTTACAAAGGACCTGCACACATGCACACATACCCATAGACACACCCACGTACATAAATCAGTTTTTAGGAGCTGGAGAGATGGCTCAGCAGTTAAGAGCACTGGCTGCTCTGGCAGAGAACACAGATTCAGTTCCCAGCACCCACATGGCAGCTAACAACTATAACTCCAGTTCCAGGGATCCAATGCCCTCTTCTGGTCTTTTCAGGTATTGCATGATTCCAGTTACTATACATGCAGCCATGTGGGTGCTAGGAACCAAACCCCAGTCCTCTGCAAGAGCAGCCAGTGCTCTTAACCATTGAATCATCTCTCCAGATGCAAATAAAACATTTTTTTGTCTTTTTGAGACAGGATAAAACATTTTAAATATAATCTCTTGGGGCTGGAGAGATGGCTCATCGGTTAAGAGCACCAACTGCTCTTGCAGAGGACACAGGTTCAATTCCCAGGACCCACATGGTGACTAAGAACCGTCTTTGACTCCGGTTCCAGGGAAATCCAACACCTTCTTCTGACCTCTGCGACATTGCATGACAAGGGTGCACCAACCTGCATGCAGACAGTACACTCATACACATAAAATAAATAAAAATACAATCTCTCATAGACATAGCAACAGGCCAGTCTAATGGAGGTAATTCCTCGGTTGAGTTTCCTTTTTCCCAGGTAAGTCTAGGTTGTGTCAACTTGACAAAAAATATCCAGCACAACGTGTGTGTGTGTGTGTGTGTGTGTGTGTATGTACACGGACACACACAGAAGCCAGAGAAGAGGTTGGGTGTCCTGTTGTATCATGTTGCCTTATGCCCTTGCCCTCCAGTGTCCTTGAACTTGGAGCTAGACTGGAGACCAGCAAGTGCCCATGCTCCTGTCTCCACCCTCCCCTTGTACTGGGATGACAGGTGCACCTGTGGTCATGCCTGTTTTATGTGGGTACTGAGGATTTGAACTCAGGTCCTCATGCTTGCAGAACAAGTGCTTTTGCTCACTGAGCCATCTCCTTGGCCAGTAGTAGTAGTAGTAGTAGTAGTGGTAGTAGTAGTTGTTCTTGACAAAGTCTCACTATGTAGCCCTTGCTGACCTGGAATTCAATATGTAGACTAGGCTGGCTTTGAACTCACAGAGATTCACCTGCCTCTGCGGCTTCTGTAGGGCTGGGATTAAAGGCGTGTACCACCACACCTTTTCTGATACAGAGTCTCAGACTTTGTAGCACTGAGTTATCTTGAACCTCTCAAGGGCTGGGAGCCATGAGGGCACCACCACACCCACTTTACAACCCAGCTAATCTTGACCCTCTTTGGGGGGCACAGAGAATTACTTTCTATCTGATACCTACGTGAACATTCTAGTTTAATTCTCAGAATTTGACCAAAGGTCATTGCCATGACTACAGAGATAACTGGGGGTGGGGGGCACTGATGACACAGACCTGCTCTGTTAACTCTGCACACTCTCACAAAGGGAGTATCCCCCCCCAGATGTTTTCACTGGAGAATTCTGCTTATTGTGAAGGAATGAATATTAAGAGCTAAGCACAGTGGTGCACACCTATGGACCCAGGACTTGAGAGGCAGGAGATCCAGTTTGAAGCCAGGGCTTGAGAGATGGCTCCACAGTTAAGAACACTGGCTGCTCTTGCGGAGGACCTGGGTTTGGTTCCCAGCACCCACATGGCAGCTCACAATCATTTTTAGCTCCAGTTCTAGGGGATCTAACACCCTCCTCTGTCCTCTGCAGGCATTGTATGCACATGGTGCAATTACATACATGCAGGTAAAACACTCATACACATAAAATTTTTAAAAATTGGGCTGGAGAGATGGCCTAGTGGTTAAGAGCACCTCTTGCAGAAGACCCAGGTTCAATCCCCAGCACCCACATGGTGGCTGAGAACCGTCTTTAACTCCAGTTCCAGGGGAATCCAACACCCTCTTCTGACCCCTGCGGCATTGCATGACACGGGCGCACAAACCTACATGCAGACAGTACATTCATACACATAATAAAATAAATTTTTTAAAAATTAAAAGAAATTATCCAGATGTGTTGATGCATGCCTTTAATCTCAGCACTAGGGAGGCAGAGCCAGGTGGATCTCTGTGAGTTCAAGGCCAGCCTGGTCTACATAGCAAGTTCCAGGCCAGCTAGGGCTCCAAGGAGAACTTGTCTCAAAAAAAAAAAAACAAAACCTTTTTAATAATAATAAAAAAGATTCACTTTAGCTCTGGGGCAGGCGTCTTCCCTTTATTTCATTGTGTGTGTAAAATCCTGGATCCAATCCACAGTACTGGAAAAAAAAAAAAGCTTAAAAAGGTAAAGACTTGGAGGAAGGCTTAGGCTACATAGTGAGGTCATGTCTAAACAGAAAAAAGAGCTGGGAATGTAGGGCAGTGGGTAGAGCATTTGCCTGGCATGCACAAAGGCCTCCCCGGGTTGTGTCCCCAGCACCACATTAACTCAGCCTGGTGCTGCCTGTAACCCTAGCACACAGGAAGTGGAGGCGGGAGGTGGAGTTCAAGATCATCAATAGTGTAACGAGCTCAAAGTCGCCCTAGACTATATTATATAACAAGAGCAGGTCTTAAATATGTTCTGAGGGTGGTGGTGCAGGCTTCAGTCCCAGAACGCAGGAGAGAGGCAGGCAAATCTCTGTCAGTTCAAGGGAAGCCTTGTCTACATAGTGAGTTCCAGGCCAGCCAGGGCTACATAGTGAGACTTTGTCTCAAAAAAAAAGAAAGAAAGGAAGGAAGGAAGGAAGGAAGGAAGGAAGGAAGGAAGGAAGGAAGGAAGGAAGGAAGGAAGGAAGGAAGGAAGGAAAGAAGGGTCAAAGAGATGGCTCAGTGGGTAAAGGTGCTTGCCACCAAACCTAGCAACCAGAATGTGGCTGAAGAAAAATCTTTAATCAGAGTTCCATCCTGCAGACAAAATCAGCTAATTCATTTGGGCCCCAAATTGGTCATAAGTACCAGATACAGAAACTTGCTTAGGGGGAGTGGGGAGGGGACTGACTGTGATCATTCACCTTGGAGAGAGTGAAGCCATGCAGATACAGCTCAGCGTTCCTCATCACCAGAGAACCCACAGGGGGGAAGGAGAGAACTGAGTTCCTCTGACCTCCGTGCGTGAGCTGTGACACACATGCATGCCCACCCACACCTACACAATATTTTTTATAAAATAAGAATAGAAGAAGGGAGGGAAGGAGGCAGGGAAAAAAAGTCCTCTATCTCCAAATATAGTCTATTCTAAAGTACCAGAATTAGGGCCTCAATACAGGAATTTGAGGGTAGAAGGTGGGACATGGTTCAGCTTGGAACATATAGAAAGCTCAGGGCGGGTTTTTTGTTCCATGTTGAACAAAAACCTTCCAAATATAAGTGAGATATTTCTTCACAATTTTCAACTGCTTTCATCTCATCTTCAGCCAGTTAAATCAACAAAAATCTCCGGGTGTTAAAAATACTTCAACAACCTTGACACTGAATAACTGGAAGAACGTTGCGTGCCTTAGCTAGTTCTCATATCTCCCGGCTTGATAGGATCTTGTTTTCTCAGAGGAAGCAGCTCTCTCCACTCAGCTCTTAGTCACAGCTGGCCTTTGAGAACAGCTTTTCTAGCATTTGAACATTTCATAGAGGTAGGAGGGGGTGGCTTTTATATACACTAGGACATTTGGGGTAATCTGCCTGTGACAGCCTTCATTTTCAGGAATGACTGAGCTGACTATTTAAAAAAAAATCAGGAACAGGGGCTGGAGAGATGGCCTAGCGGTTAAGAGCACCAACTGCTCTTGCAGAGGACCCGGGTTCGATCCCCAGCACCCACATGGCGGCTGAGAACAATCTTTAACTCCAGTTCCAGGGGAATCTGACACCCTCTTCTGACCTCCGTGGCATTGCATGACACGGGTGCACAAACCTACATGCAGACAGTACATTCATACACATACAAGAATAAATTTAAAAATTTTTAAAAATCAGGAACAGATGAGCTTACAATGACTTTTATTAAAAAATATTTTGTTCTTATTTATGTGTATGTGATATGTATGCATGTGTGAGGGTGCAGTCCCCATGGAAGCCAGAAGAGGGTGTGAGATCCCTGAGGCAATTGTTACAGGCAGTTATAAACCACTTGAAGTGGGCGGTGGGAGCTGAGCTCAGGTCCCCTGGAAGGACAGTACATGCCTTAATCCCTGAGCCATCTCTCTAACACCACAATGACATTTCTTCTTTTGTAAGATTCAATTGTTTTTATCTTACATATATTGAGTGTTTTGCCTGCATGTGAGAATGTGCATGCCCAGTGCCGGAGGAGGCCAGAAGAGGGCATTGGATCTCCTGGATCTGGAGTTAGAGATGGTTGTTAGCCATCATGTGGGTCTGGGAACCGAACCCAGGTCCTCTGCAAGAACAGCCAGTGCTCCTAACAGATGAGGCAGCTCTCCAGTGCACACGATGACTCTTCTATGAAATTGTTTTCCACACATCAAAAACCGTGGTGGTTTTATAATTAATATAATTAATTCATAATATTAATTTATAATTTATAATATAATTAGTAAAAAATATAGCTAGAACCAGTCTTGGTGGTGAAGACCTTTAATCCCAGCACTTGATCTCTCTGA
The DNA here is from genome assembly GCA_009823505.1 of Rhizomys pruinosus. Lineage (NCBI taxonomy): Eukaryota > Metazoa > Chordata > Mammalia > Rodentia > Spalacidae > Rhizomys > Rhizomys pruinosus. The sequence continues at coordinate 3,244,454 of VZQC01013045.1, read as the reverse complement.
GATCAAGGATAGCCTGACCTACATAGTAAGATCCAGGCCACCCAGAGCTACAAGGGAGACCTGACTATAATTCAATCAGCCAATCTATCAATCAATCAATAAAAAAGGTGGACAGTGACAAATATTGACCGGTGGCTGCCACAGGCATGCACCACCACTCACACACATGTGTATATAACATGAACACCCACATATATATATACACATACACATGATTATTAGGTACCATTAATCCCATCAATAAGGACAGGCAGATAACACACACACACACACACACACACACACACATACACACACACACATGATTATTACATACATTTAATCCCAACAATGAGAAAGGAAGATCAAAAATTCAAGGTCAGACTGAGATATATAGTAATTTTCAGATTAGCCTGGGCTACATTGCTAGATTCTTGTCTCTAAAGTGAGATGGCTCAGGGGCTGCGGGTGCTTGCTGCCAAGCCTAACAACTTCAGTGCAGTCCTTGGATCCCACAGGGTGGAGGGAGAGAACTGACTCCCAGAGGTTATCCTCTGATCTCCACACACATGCCACAGTATGCACACATGTACAAGCACACTCATACACAGAAGAAATGAATTTAAAAAAAAGAAAAGATATTTGCATTCCACTCTGAACTTAAACACAGTTGTTGAAACGTGACCCATCTGAAGCAGTCCTTACTGATGGAGAACTGTCACCCATGGGAATGAACAGACATATAGGACACAAACCATGAACATGTGAGTTAGCAGCCACCAGTCTGTAATGAGATCTCCTTTGCATTTGTCTAGTTTATTTTGTGTTGCTGTAACAAAATATCCAAGATTGGATGAACAGTTTCGTTTTTTTTTTTTGGTCTCTTCAAGACAGGGTCTCCCTGTAGCCCCAGCTGTCCTGGAACTTACTCTGTAGACCAGGCTGGCCTTGAACTCACAAAGATCCGCCTGCCTCTGCCTCCCAAGTGCTAGGATTAAAGGCGTGCGCCACCACGCCCCACCTGGATGAACACTTTCTTTTTTTTTTTAATTTTATTTATTTCTGTATGTGTATGAATGTACTGTCTGCATGCAGGTTTGTGCACCCGTGTCGTGCAATGCCACGGAGGTCAGAAGAGGGTGTCGGATTCCCCTGGAACTGGAGTTCTCCTGGAATTGGAGTTTCAGACAGTTCTTAGCTGCCATGTGGGTGCTGGGGATCGAACCCGGGTCCTCTGCAAGAGCGGTCAGCACTCTTAACCGCTAGGCCATCTCTCCAGCCCTGGATGAACACTTTCTATAGCCAAGAGTTTATAGTTTGGGAAGGTGAAAGTCCAATATCAGGGTGGGCCATCCACTCAGCCTCTGAGGAAGGATATATACCAATTCATTGTTAGCTGGCTGTGGTAGTGCAAACCTTTAATCCCAGCACTCAGGAGACAGAGGCAGTTGGATCTTTGTGAGTTCAAGGCCAGCTTGGTTTATATAGTGAGTTCCAGGTTAGCTGGGGCTACAGGGAGACCCTGTCTCAAAAAGACCAAAAAACAAAACAAGACAAAACAAAACAAAAAACTGCAGGCATGCGACTAAAGAAATGGCTCAGCCGTTAAAAGCACTGGTTGCTCTTGCCTAGGACCCAGGTGCAGTTCCTGGCACCCACGTACCATCTCATGACCAGGGATTCTTACGCCCTCTCCTGGTCTCTGTGTGTACTTAACACATGTCCTGCACTTACATGTGTACAGACAAACATTCAGACACACAAAAAAATCTAAAAAAAAAAAAAAAGTACTGCAAGCAACAGTTATTGAAAGCATTCCAGTGAACTGTCAGGCCTCAAATAAAACCCAAGCATCAAAACACTTGAAGCCAGAGACTTTTGACATTCATGAATGGTCCACGCGGGTTCAATAAGACACTTTGAGGCATTGTTGGAGGTAAAGCATTGATTGGAAGAATTAAAAACGCCATGAGAAGACAACAAACAGCAGTGTGGGGGCTCTGAAGAGAGGAATCAGGGCCCGGCTAGCAGAAGTGGAGTCCCACAGTTCTCTGAGAATGGGGGTTTCACAGCACAAGCCTGCAGCCAGCCTGTCTGATTCCCAAGCAGGACAGGGAATGGGGCAGAGAGCAGGACGTATGTCACCAGGACCCCTGTGACAGAAACTCACTTCCCAGGTGAGAGAGCCTAGGAAGTCTAGTAGCTGAGGACTCCGTGTCTGAGCAGGGTGCCTTGGGGATGTGTGAGAGAAGAGGGGCTGCTAGGGGCTGGCGCAGGGATTCCAACACTGCCTTCTTACAAGGAGCTACTCTAATAGCTGAGCGTCCCAACACCCCAGGATTCATCCTAGAGTGGTAACACATATGCTGCCTGCTGGTGCTGCTAAAAGCCAAGAATGACAATAGCTGCCAAATGGGGTGGAGAGATGGCTCAGAGGTTAAGAGCACTGGCTGCTCTTCCAGAGGACCCGGGTTCAATTCCCAGCATCCACATGGCAGCTAAGAACCATCAGTAATTCCAGATTCCAGGGAATCTGACATCTTCTTCTGTCCTCTGTAGGCATTGCATGCATGTGTGCACTTACATACATACACACAAGGAAAATACTCATACACATAAAATACTAAATTAATAATAATGCTAATAATAAATAGCTGCCACATGCCTCTAGGCTTAAAGCTGTAGGGCAATAAGCTTCTCCAGCCTGGGCTCCTGGAGCCCAAGTCACTGACCTACAAAACCCAGAGCAGCCGGGCGTGGTGGTGCTTGCCTTTAATCCTAGCACTTGGGAGGCAGAGGCAGGAGGATCTTTGTGAGTTCAAGGCCAGCCTGGTCTACAGAGTGAGTTCCAGGACAGCTGGGGCTACAGGGAGACCCTGTCTCAAAAAGACCAAAAAATAAAAATAAAAAAATAAAAACCCGGAGCAAGAGGCCCCTAGCTCTCAGAGCGTGGAGTTCTGGGTCTAAAAACGCTCAAAAAATTTCTCCTCACAACTTCTGTCTGAGTAGACTTTAGCTAGTTTAAATAATTTGTAACATGGAAGAAAATACTCAAGGAGGCATCAGGGGTCAGGTGGAAGGCCCATGACCTTCTCTCTGTATTTAATGTGGGCTGCAGAGGTGGCTCATTTTGTAAAGTGCTTGCCACACAAGCATGAGGACCTGCGTTCGGATCCCCAGCACCCATATAAAAAGCCAAGTAGTGTTAGGGTTCGAGAATCCACACCAGACACACCAAAGGATGGAAAACCAAGACTTTATTTCCGGAAAAAGTAAACCAGCGGGGCTGGAGAGATGGCCTAGCAGTTAAGAGCGCCAACCGCTCTTACAGAGGACCCGGGTTCGATCCCCAGCACCCACATGGTGGCCGAGAGCCGTCTGAAACTCCAATTCCAGGAAAACTCCAGCTCCAGGGGAATCCGAGACCCTCTTCTGACCTCCGCGGTGTTGCACGACACGGGTGCACAGACCTGCATGCAGACAGTACATTGATACACATACAGAAATAAATAAAAAATTAAAAAAAAAAAAAGTAAACCCTGGGGTGGGAGGGAAAAGACTCCGAGCCTGATAAGTTGGCTCGCCTTTTATACAGGGTCTAGGGGAATTTTAGCAGGGTTTGGGTAACTTCTAGCCTTATTGGATAATAACAGGCTTACGCTTGTGGTTAGGTTAGTCCAACAGCACCCCACATACCAACAGTTATCTTTAGACACAATCCTGCAACTGGAATGAGGAAATGTTGGGTCAGTCCATCTGCCCTCACATACCAACAGTTATCTTTAACAAGTTTAAGTTAGCTGTTCTTGAGGCCTTGAGCAACTGTCTTTGAGCAATCAACCTTTTCCCTGAATTGGGCAGTTCCAGTAATGGTGGCTATACTCAAAATGGAGTCAGTGTGGGCCTCTCTTACAGGCCTCTCTTACATTCCCCCCTCAAGTTGTATACTGGGAGGTTAATCTTAGACTCCATCATCTTCTTCCTCAGGGGGGCCATGTACAGGGCCATACCTGGTCCTAAGTACCATGATTTTAATGGAGTTTACCCACTGGTTAATAAATCTGACAAGTGAGTTAAGGATGCATGGTCCACAAGTCGGAGCAACCAGAAGGATAAGTTTACTGGCAGATCTAGGAAGTCTTCAGCTCGCAGCTGAGAAAGAAACTAGCTCCTTTCAGGGGTCTTGACCCTAAACTGCCTAGCCAACTTTTAGCTCCTACTCTTATGACATTACCCTCCAAGGTTACCCCAATTGCCAAGAGGGAACTGGGGCACTGACCGCTCTGACTTCTTCCATGCTGAAAAGGGGCATAGGAGGTGGCAACTGGGGTACTCCTGCTCAGTAGATCTATCTGAAAGACCCCAAAAGTATAGAGAACAAAATCCTTAGCCAGTGCCTGTGAAGGTGAGAGTAGCTAAGTACATTTTTAGACAGGGAACCAGGAAAGGAACAGGGTGAGTTAAATGTCCAACTTAAAAGTCCTTTAGAATTTCTCAATGAGGGGTTCCGAAGCATCCATTGAGCTTCTCCTTTTGTTCATTTGGCTATGGCGTTGTCTGGACTCAGGATCTGCTTTCCAGCAAGTTTCAATAATCTTGGTATGAGTTTCCCTTAGGTGGTTGCTTAAAGAGAAAGAGGAAACTTTATTATTTGATAATAAGATCTCATGACTAAATGACTTAAAATCTAGTGTTTGGAGGCACAGTCTTTCAGACTTTAAAGGAAATATAATGATTACTTATCTTTTGGTTATACTCTTCCTCTTGGGTGTCTAAATCCATACAGTTAGCCCAGATTAACCATCTATTGTTTTCTCAAGGTCAGTTGAGGATCTGGTCTTCAGGGACCACTCAGGCCTTTTGGGGGGGGAGAGGCCTCTGGCTCCTCTCGGTTTTTCAATCACCAGTTCCATCCACACGAGGACAAAGTCAGGTCTTGCTAGACCAGGCTTTCCTTTTGAAGACTTTCCTCTTTACAGACTGGACACTGGCTAGAGTCCCATTAGTGGGTCTCCAAGACCTCCCCGCCTAGGAGGACTGGTGACTCACAATTGCAGGACATTTCAAGAGATGCCTCCAGACATAGTTCCCGGGGTTGGTTGACCTCAGAGGGCAAGGAGCAAAGTTGTTCCTTAGGTCCCTCAGCCGAATTGGTATGGGCATTTAAGTATGGTAGTTATCCACCCAGAAAGGCTAAGTTACACCAGGCTAACACCTTTAATTAATGTATAATATTCTAGATAAGGCTTAGACAAAAGTTCAAGCAGCCTTGTATAATACTGACTGGAGGAGGGACTTAACACCATACGTTAAGCAGGCATAACCCACAAGATCGAATTAAACAATTTCAGGCCTATTTTAAATGTAAAAGTGTTCACTACAATTACTACAAATGTAAACAATATTTTTTTTTCTTTTTCAGACCCTTTATCCTGATTTATAGTTTTCCCAGAAAGACAGGAGTTGTAACACATACCAGAAGACAGGAAATAAACTGATAAGGATTACCAAGCCCATCCAGACTATCTTCTTCTGGACTGCATGCAGCTGGTTCAGGAAGAAAGAATCTAGCCTTTTGAGCCAAATTATCTGGTTAGGTTAAAGGAAATATCAAATAGCAAATCTTGCAAGCAACATAAAGTACATTTTTCAGTAGCCATAGGTAACCCACCATTTACCTGTGCACATTTAATCTAAACCTATAACAGGGAGTCAGGTTCAAGCTAGGAGAGGACTGAAAATTAACAACTCTGTATATTCACAATCCTATTCAGGCCACTAGTAAACCAGCTTGAGTATTTATACCAATTTAACTTAATACAGGTATTTTATCATTTTTACTAAATCTTGAGGTGCCATGTGATGTGCATATAAAGGTTGGACAAAAACTGAACACTCTTAAACAAACCTTGACTAGATATACATTTTGATTTTTAAACTAGTTGACTGAACCTTACAATTTTAAGCTTATTTATATATTGGCCTTTTTACCTGTCACAACAAACCTCCTCAGACTTTTATCACTCACATACTTTTTCATCATCCTCACATAAATCCTTACTAAAAATACCTTTAACATTTTCTCCTTTTTATATCCTTTTATTACCTTGAATAACCCTTAATCGTGCAGATTTACTAAGTAATTAATACTTATTTCCTGTATAACAAGATGGGACAGTTATCTCAAATACAATAGTTTGAAAAATCACAGAAATGCTCAATAAAAATTGAGCTCTTAGTTTCAAACATCTCAGGACTAATCGCCCTCTATATCCACTCAGGCGTCCATGCCTCTTGCTTTATGGCAGGAATGCAAGTGGTCAGTGACAAACAACTTCACACAGCAACTTTTTAAAACTTTCCTTCTGGGCCAAAGACTATGTCTATGAGGATTCGAGTAGCCCTGTCAGGCTTCCAGCAGCAGATTGTGAAGGGCCTAAAGTCTATCCTTCCTTCCCAGATACAATGTATCAAGTAATTCATTAGCGTTAGATGCAAGCCTATTCATTTAAACAGCTCCATGAAACAAATATGTTTAACTAGTTTCAAACCCAAAACTTTGGTACCTTGATGAAAGCTCTAAATTAGAGATGAAAACCTAAATCAGAGTAAAATATGACTCTTAAGTTTGTAACAGTATTCAGAAATTCTACAGTAATGATCTCTGCACCTAAAGACCTTGGCTGTGCTAGAATTAAAGGTGTGCGCCACCACGCCCAGCTAGGAGACTAAAAACATGAAGTAGTTTTCATGAATTTGATTCACCCAGTTCTTTGAGACCAACCCTTTCTCAACACAAACACACAGTCTGCCAGCCCGATCAGCAAGGAGGGCACAGACCCAGAGAGGTCCCTTTTCCTCCCATGAGGAGGAAGGGAGGGAGGGGAAACAGGCTCAAAAATTCTTGCAGAAACATAACAGAGCCCCAAAAAGCTGCTCCAGACTGCTCTCCCTTGCTCCTTGGAGGCAAGAGCCTGTAATGCACCCCTGGAAGNTGTGGGCATTGCACCCATGTGGCACTTACATACATGTAGGCAAAAAACACATATACCAAAATCATAACATTAAAAAATCTAAACATTGTGGAATATTCTGATGTAACTGCATGAGCCAGGAAAATGGAAAGGAAACCACAGAGCTAAAGGGAAAAGAAAGGATAGTAGGAGACAGATGACCGTGTTACCATGGGGGAAATGGAGAAAATGGAAGTATTTCACTGGGAAGGGGGGGAGGGACGGGCAAACAAGGAACTGTGGGGGGAAAGGGGAGGAAGTAACCCAAGACACAGGAGATAACAGGAGGACAGGTATTACCCAAGGGGGAAATGGGGGTGGGGGTAGTTAAACTGAGGAAAGAGGAGGGGATTAGACAGGGGAGAGACAGGAGAGGAAAGAAAAAAGCCTTCGGTGGCATAACAAAGCCAGAGGGAAACGTATTGTCTCAAAAGCCCCTTGAAAAATACACATAGACCATCTGAACCATGAGTGCTGTGTGGAGCTGATGAAGTGTTATACATAAGGAAAACACAGCGCCAGACTGGGAGAAACCCTCTTTGAGTTGTTGGTCACGGTAGTCCAAAAGACTCTAAGTAAACACAGGGCTATTACACAGCCCTTGATTGTCTCCAGGAATTTGATTTAAGATCCTGTTGTGAAGACCAGGACATACTTCAGACACCGGATTTGGAGCAATGGCGCTGGAGCTGACCTGGAAGCCTTCTTCCCAAAGACTAGCTCTGTCGTTCTGGAGGGACACTTACGGCAGGCTGCTGAGGAGGAAAACCAATCAATGCGTCCAACCGTAAGGCCCCAATACCAAACCACTGGCCAATCATGGTCCAACTGTAAGCCCAGTCCACCACAACGATGGCCAACTCAATTGGTCCAACTGTAAAAGCCCAATAACCACAAATGACTGGCCAACTATTGTCCAACCGTAAAGCCCAATAACCACAATGATGACCATATAATGGTCCAACTGTCAAGCCCCCTCAACACATGGACTGGCACAGGACTATTCCCAGTGGTAACCTAGTGGTCGGTTTACCTCGGAGGTAACCAACAGCTATCTAATAATTAGACTTAAAGCCTCTGTCAGTGGGAGGGAACTCATGGGTGGGACTGTTATTACAGCCACATACACATGGATGGAGCCATCATATGTAGATCCTAGAGACAACCCTACCTCTGTCCCCATATCTGTAGATAACTAAATGTCTTCCCATATGGTTAAATATGGGGGACCTTTATATTTACAGACAAGTTATACCAATCTCCACTCATCAAAGTGTCTTGTTATTTTTGTAACAGGTGGAGGCTACTACAGAATTCTAAAACTGGTCATACACAGGGAATAGATGTCTGAGAGGTGCCCAGCCTAAGTGAAGCATCTGAGGCAAAACTTACACCTAAGGCTCATGAACATAGCAGGGCACGGTAGGAGCAGACGTGAACCACTAATAAAAACACTCACGCTATCACGCAGGAGCTGCTCACACAACCTGTGCAGTGCACACAGAAGACCTCAACTAGCTAAGTTTTAGACAATAAGAGACTGCCAGAGATCACGTCCCAGATTGGACTCACCCTCATGACTCGGGGGGACAGCTGTGGAGAGGAAGCAGAAAGATTGTAAGAGCCAGGGCTGGTCCACAAACATAAGGAACAGAGGCTTTCACGTCTCTGGGAATTGGTCATATGAACTTGCAGCAAATGGGGACCGCCGTGTGCTGACATCACCGACAAAACACGGGCTGAGGGAATGGCACGCAGACCCCACCTTAGCCACGTGACTATTGCCAACTGATTACTGCTGGCTGAGAGAGACAAGATTTTTCAGATCTCTGGACAGGCTGACTAGATTCCAGGGGACTAGTTTGCACTGAAAGGACAAATCACACAAATGCTGACCAGAAAGGATTTAACATATATGACAAAAAACATGAAAGCTCTTGTGGGAGGGAGGCCACGGATGGGGGGGCGAGAGGGGTTTAAATTTGATTAAGTTCCATTATATGAAGTAATACAAAGACAAATATATAATATATATTTTAATTTTTATTTATTTCAGTATGTGTATGAATTGTACTGTCTGATGCAGGTCGTGTGCACCCTTGTCGTGCTATGCCGCGGAGATCAGAGGAGGCTGTCAGATTCCCTGGAATGGAGTCTCTGGGGAATTGGAGTTTCCAGACGGTTCTGGCCGCCATGTGGTGTGCTGGGGATCGAAACCCGGGTCCTCTGTGTAAGAGCGGTCGGCGCTCTTAACCGTAGGACATCTCTCCAGCCCCCAAACCAAAAATATATTTTTCTTATGTATATTTTAAAAATAAATTTTTTTGAACACTACCAAACCCTCAAACTACTGCCTGCAGTAATGTTGGGAGTTGAAAGGACAATGAAAGAAAATGGGAAAAGACCCAGGAGGAGGGTGCGGCAGTTCAGTAAAGGTGTCTCACAGGACAACACGATGAGGGAGTCCTGCCACGAAGGACATCAAGGAGTGAGTGACACAGGTCTATCGGGAAACAAGGGAAGGGCATGCTGAACCCAGGGCCTGGGGGCCTAGAATCCAAGCTACACAGCAGCTGGTGAGAGGATTACCAGCTCAAGTCCTGCTAGACCACAGAGCGAGTTCAAGACCAAGTTCCAAGGGTACCAACCTGGCTAATTCAGTAGGACTGTCTCAAAATAGATAGTTAACACAAGGGCTGACAATGTGACTCACTGGTAGAGGGCACGTGCCTAGAATCCCTCAGTCAGGGGCTGGGGGTGTGGCCCAACAATAGAGCACTTACCTTGCTTATGGAACATCCCCCCTCCGACCCCCCCATCTCCCGGGGCACTGCACAAAAATAGACTTCAGGAAGTCTGTTCAGCTAGGAGAGTTAGTGAATCATACCTGAGAGGGCAGACCATGTTGATAACGTTTTTTTGTTTTTGTTTGTTTTTTTGTTTTGTCTTTGAGGAACAGGGTTTCCTTAGTACCATCTGGCCTGGAGCTCACTATGTAGAGTCGTCCAGGCTGGGCCTGAACTCACAGAGATCTGCCTGCCTCTGCCTCTGAGTGCTTGTAGTTACACGCATGCACAGCCAGTGATTGGCCTGTTGAATTCCCGTTCAACCACAACCTCTCAACTCAATGGCTCCTCCTTGTGGTAGGTGTGGGCACTCCTGACTGGATGAGGTTCCCTGTGAGGATGGTGTCAGCACTGAGATTTTATATCACTCACTGTGCTCTGAGCCGTCCGTTGCCAGCACTGAGCATGTGCCATTTTAGAACTGGTCTGGGTGGGGGAGGTGAGCAGGCACCCTTTCTGCATATAATGGAATGCTCACATATGACATATAGCCAAAAATCATAACTAGGAAGTTGTCATTATGAGCTTCCTTTGACATACAAGGAAACCAAGGTTCTACAAAGTTCTGTCACCTGCCCATTTTCACAGAGCTAGACGGGAGATTTGGAAATTTTATTTTTATTGTTTTTTATTATTCATTATTTAATTACTTATTATTTTTTACTTACTTTGTTTTTGTTTTCTCAGAGACTGGCTTCATTGTGTATGCCCTGGTGGCCTGAAACTGGGGCCATGTAGACTAGGCTGGCTTCAACCTCATGATGAATTCCCCTGCCTCTGCCTCTGACTCTGAGTGCTAGGATAAAGGTGTGCACCACCACACCCGGATTTTTTTTTTTTTTTTTTTTTTTTTTTTTTTGTTTTTGTTTGTTTTCCAGTGGTACTGGGATTAAACCAGGGCCCGATGTGTGTTACATAAGCAGTCTACCATTTAGTGATCTCCTCAGAAATTACTGTATATAATGTAGTATGTGTATGTGAGAGAGGGGATTGTCAACAGTTCACCTTTGGATGCCGAGGACAACTTCGCAGGTTATCTCCTTCCACCTTGTGCATTCCAGGGATTGAACTTGCTGTGTGGCAAGAGCTTTACTGCGGAACCATCTGAACAGCCCTATTACCCGAGATCTTAACCTGAGTCCTGCCCTGAAGAAGGTTTTCTTCTTTCTTGGTCTTACATTTCATTTTATTTATGTATACATCTGAATGCCATAGGCAGGTAGAACTCTGTGATTTGAGGCCAGCCTGGAACCAGCATCCTTTATTTCTGAATGGGGTTCTTGATGTCACTTTAGATAAGAGGATCCAGAGGATGGTGGGTACTTAGAGCCCAAGCCCACGAGGGGAAACGACCTAGCTCAAGTCCCCAGGTACCACTCCTGAAACTCACCATTAAAAAAAAAAAATGTAGGCCGGAGGCTGGAAATGTGGCTCAGAGTCACGGGCCATTGTGCTCTGCCGAGGATCTGGGTTTGAATCCCAGTACTATATTGATGGGTTATACTCTGTCACTCCAGTCCTAGGGGATTTTATGCTCTCTTCTGACCTCTGCTGGCACTGAACTTGAATGACACTGGTGCACCAACCCACATGAAGGCATATACCCCCGTGAGACATAAAATTTAAAAATGTCTTTAATCTCAAGCCCTTGGGAGGCAGAGGGCAGGTGGATATCTGTGAGTTCAAGCCAGCTGGTCTAAGAGGGAGCTTCAGGCCCAGCTGGAACTAAAGGGGGCCCCTGTCTCAAAAAGACAAAAAACAAATTTTTTTTTTTTAAAGACTTAAAAAAAAAAAAAAAATGGAGGTAGGGGCTGGAGAAATGCGTTCAGTGGTTAAGAGGACTTGCTGCTCTTGCACAGGACCGAGGTTCGGTTCCCAGCATCCAATCCAGCAGCTAATAACCACCTATAACTCGAGTTTTACATTCTGATGCCTCTTTGGCCTCCAGGAAGCACTTGTGTGTACCACGTGTGCACATAAACTCACAAAGGCAAACACACATACACACAAAAAAAAAAAAAAAAAAAAAAAAACTTTTCTTTTTTTGTTTCTTGTTTTTTTTTTTTTTTGTTGTCTTTTCGAGAAGGGTTCCTTTAGCCCAGTGTCCTGGAACTTGCTCTTGTAGGACCGGCTGGCCTTGACACTCACAAAGATCCACCTGCCCTGCCCCCCAAGTGTGCCTAGGATTAAAGGTGTGCGGGCCACCATGCCGGGGCTCCTACTAAAATGAATCTTTTCAAACTGTAGGGGCCCTGTTTTGGGTGGTGGCCACACCTGTAATCCAACACTCTAACGGCAGAGGTCGGCCAGATCTCCATGCGATCCATTCTAGCTTGGTCTACAAAGTGAAGTTCCAGGCCATCAGAGGCTACAGAGACTGTCTTAAATGCCCCCCCCAAAAAATGTAGGCCTGTTGGTGTGGTGGTTGCATGGCCTTTAATCCCAAGCCCTCAGGATCCAGAGGCAGGGAGATTGCTGTGAATTCCAGGACAGCAGGGGACCCTCAAGGACTTGTCTTGAAAAAAAAAAAACCAAGTAATTTACGGACCCCAACACTATTAATGTTGTTGTATACTTTATACTTGTATGCTAGGGACCCTTCTCAGTGCTAGGTAAGAGAAATGAATAGAATTCTTTCACAAAAGGAAGTTACGTCGTAGTGGAAGGAATAAATATTCACCAGGCAGTTCCCGCTTCCACTTTGCAACACACTACAGCAACCAACCTGCAGGCCTTTCCTCCTCAACCCAGCCTAGTTACAAACTAGTAAGCTGCATTTCATAGTAAAAACCAGAGCTCCGAAATCCGGATTAAAATACTGTCGAGAGCGGGACGGGGGTGGCGTACCTGTAAGACACTAGCCCCTAGGAGGCTGAAGCAGAAGGAACACGAGTTCCAGGCTAGCCTGGGCTACGTAGCAGCAAACAAGAGACCTTGTCTCAAAAAAACAAAAATTAAAAAAAAAAAGCTACACCTCAAAATGGTATTTTAACGTCTCAAGCCTTCAGGGTCTCCCTGCTTACCTTTCCAGTTTCATCTGCGCACATCCAGGTACCCAGCACCCGAGGATGAGCTCATAACAGCCTCCTTTCCTTTATCAGCAAGATTCTGTCAACTGGTGGTCCTGCAGCACACACGCCTGCATGCGGGCAGGGAAAGCCCCAGGGCCGTTTCCTCTCCAGGCATCCTTGATCTCTTCACGTTGGTGTTCGCTCATCTTTTCTGTCAAAGCACAGCTACCTGAGGACTCTGTCGGGTGGATGAAGGATTAACCGCCACTATTCGGAAAGGGTGCTGAGGCCCTCAGGACCCCCGCATTTCCGGGTGAGGCCTCTGCAAGGGCTGCTCTAGGAAGTCAGCTCGGTGGTCTGGAGGACCCGGAGCGGCACCCTAGAAGCGTCCGAGTCTGCGCAGTAGCTGCTTTCCCTGGGGAGGTGGGGCCAGGGATGGGGTGCGACAGGGTGGCTGGAAAAAGGGTCTGGGCATTCGATCGAGATTGATTGATCGATCCGTTGATCGATTGATGATTGGTTGGCTTATCGATTGGCTTGTTGATTGAGATAGAAGTTCTCTGCGGATATCTGATTAGTTTATTGAAGGGTTGGTTGGTTGGTTAATTGGTTGATTGACCAATTGATTAGTGTATTGGCTTATTTATTGGTTGGTTGATAGATTGAGGACAAAGGGTTTCTGAAAATTCATCTGATTTGTTTTTTATTGAATGGTTAGTTATTGATTGATTGATTGATTGGGTAGTTGTATTGACTGGACGGGACTGGCTGCTGGATGGTTGGCTGGCTATGAGACAGTGGATCTCATACAGCCCCACGGGACTTGGAACCTTGCTTATGTAGACCAGGCTGGCCTCAAAAACTCACGGGCTTCACTGGACTCTGCCTCCGGAGTGCAGGAATTAAAAGTCAACCCCAACATGGCCTGGTCCTGCAACATTGTGTTTTGAACCCGTGTCTCCGTGGACTGGTAGTCACCAAAGTAGGCACTAGGCGGCTATCAGTCAGACGGATCTCCTGGCTCCGCTTCCTGAGCTCTAGGATACAAGTGTGTGTCACCCTATTTGGCTTTTTTTTATTATTCTTTTTGAGTATAAATGTACTGTCTGATGCAGGTCTGTGCATTCATGTTGTGCAATTCCCGCAGAGGTCAGAAGAGGGCGTAGGTTTCCCCTGGAACTCGAGTTAAAGCCGGTTTCTCGCCGGCAGCTGGTTGCTGGGGATCGCGCCTGTGTCCTCGCAAGAGCAGTCAGCGCTCCTACTGTAAGAGAGGCCTGTAAGAAAGGCCCACACTGAATCTATTTTAAGTATAGTCACCATTACGGGAAGCCCCAATTCAGGGGAACAGGTCCGATTTGCTCAAAGGACAGTTTGCTCAATGGCCCACTAAGGTTAACCTAACACTTGTTAAAGATAACTGTTGGGATGTGAGGGCAGATGGACTGACTGACCCAACATTTCCTCATTCCAGTTCTGCAGGATTGTGTCTAAAGTATATATTGTTTGGTAGTGCGGGGTGCTCTTGGCTGAACCTAACCATGGCTGTAAGCCTGTTATTATCGCAAATAAGCGCCTAGAAGTTATACCCCAAACCTCCTCGTACTAAAACTTCCCCTAGATCCTGTATAAAGGCCTGTGAACCAATTTATGGGGTTGCGAGCCTTTCCCTCCCACCCCAGCATGCTGCATTTAATTTTTCCTGAAATAAATTGCCTTGGTTTTCCATCCTGTCAGGTGTCTGGTGTGGATCTTCAAACCCTAACATCTTTGGAGTCACCACCGAGATCCCCCACGACCCCGAGGATAGAGACTCAGGTCCGCCGTATCGTTTTGGGTAAGATGAACTCAATTCTGTTTTCAATTCTTTTTCTCCTTTGGTTTTGGTTATTTTGGTTAAACTCGGTTTCTGGTTTGGCGCGCTCAGATAGGAGACACTGGACGAAGTATTGCTCCTGTAGTGTGGTAGAAGGACGAACCCCAGTCCTCCACTGGTTAGCGTGGAACAGGGTGGTTCGTCAGCGGATTTGGAACGTGCGCGAAGGTGGTCCGCGAATTTTCTGGCCTGGGGAGCTGAAATAGGGAATTCAGTCTGTGTGCAGCGTTGTTTCTACTTCCATTTGTCATGTATAGTCTTTGTTTTGGGCCCTTATCTGTCTTGCTTTTTTGCATCTTGGTTCTCTGAGATACTTCTCTTCTCATTCTCTGAGAGCTCTCAGGGATGTGGAAATTCTAATCAGCTCCTGATTTCAAAGGAGATATTCTATGTATAGGTTGTTATCGTAGTAACCGTGTGCAAAGACATCATGTACTTGTGTATGCACGTAGCAATTTGTTGTGTTGTAGTGTTTGTTATAATCATTATTGTATTTGTCTCATGTTGGTCTCGTCAAACAAAGTGGCCACCTTCACGTTTCAGTCTTTAGAGTGCACAGAACCATTGTGTTTTTTGGCATGCAGACTAGATTTGCACATGCAAAGTTTAAAATTGATAGTTTAAAAATTAATTAAAGACCTAAAATTTAGCAACTGTATCATCTAAATTTACTTGTCTCTGATGTCCTTCAATTGCTTCAGAACAAGTGTGTAGTTCGTCTATAGGAATTGGCCTCAGAGCTGACTGTTTAAAGATCCATTTTGGTTTGTGTTTAGCTTCAAAAGTGTAACTTGCTGCTTTGGCACTTATCTACTTTTTTCAAGAAACCTTGTGGCCCACCAGTTCAGGACTCGGAAATGGATTCTTTGGACGGCTTTATGTTTGTGTGGGCAGTTTATTGTTGCCCCTTGTGGACCGGGTTTGTGGCTTACACCGTTAATTCCAGTCTTGTATGGCGAGGTTGTAGGCAATTTTTGTGGAAGCTCAAGGGTCAGGCCTGGAGTCATGATAGCAAGAGTTCCAGGCCAGCTGAGATAAAGGAGACCCTTCGTTCCAAAAATGACACAAAAAGACCAAAAAAAAAAAAAAAAAAAAAAAAAAAGAAGAATCAGTGTGCTGATGATCGTGATGGATATTCCACACAACATGGAATATATGCATGTGTATTGACTTTGGTAATTTTCCACCTAAAAGTAAGTAATAATGGGGGCGTTAGAGAATAAATAAATCCAGGTAGTGTCTCCATTTATAATAGTTCTTGGCATCGGACAGGTTCCTGTCCAGGTTGACTCACTAGGCTCCTGGCCCCATGGGGTGGTACCGTACACAAACTCGGCTAGAGTAGTTGGACTCCCCTGGTGCTTTAAGTCCCTGCCCTTACTCCCAATCCTATCTGGCCAATGGGCTGGGCCTGTGGTATGGTGAGGTTTTTGAGTAAAAGAAGCTACACTAAGCATATTGGAGTCCAGGTCAACGGAAGTAGTGGGCAGTTGATAGGAATGCTGTAGTTTTGAGTTGGCTGGGAGCTTACTCAGAATCCGACTGCGGAAGTAGTGATGTTTCCTAGGCAGAGAAAGGTATGGAAAGGCTGAACAAGGGACTGGAACTTGTGCTGTTTACTTTACAATAGGAAGAAGGTAGAAGTCTTATTCTCGAGTCTCTGATGAGGAAAAAGGCGGGTTAGAGATTCTTGTGATGCATCAGACAGGGCTGGGGTTTGGTCATAGGAGGGCCATTTCTCATCTCTCGCCACCTGCACTTGCTTCAGACTCAAGTCACATTTGAACCCTGACTGCTTTGGTGACCACTGCTCTGAGGTGGGTCACTTTATTGTTCACACCCACTTAGAGCCCCATAGTAGACTCTGGGTCAGGACTCTTGCAGGCTCATCTGGGAAGGTTACTTCCCTTGTCTCTAATGATCCAGTAGATTGCCTGTCAGTAGCTGTGAAAAGCAGGCTACTTCATGAGCAGCACCTTGGTTAAAACCAGAGATAATCTGCTTCTTGCAGGCTAGTAAAATTTGCATTCAGCAGTCTGCCTGGGAGGAGGTCTTTAGCGCTTGGGGAATTCCGAGCACTCTGGAGGCACACGTGGCAAACTTTCCATCTTTGCTAGAGACCCATTTTTGGGGTCTGGCATCTGGATCAGTGTGGTGTTACATGGTTTTTTTTTTTTTTTTTTGGTCTTTTTGACACAGGGTCTCCCTGCAGCCCCAGCTGTCCTGGAACTCACTCTGTAGACCAGGCTGGCCTTGAACTCACAAAGATCTGCCTGCCTCTGCCTCGCGAGTGCAAGGATTAAAGGCGTGCACCACCACGCCCGGCTGGAGTTGCTGTTTTTAAAGGTGCTGAAGCTGAGAAGATCCCCTATGATCAACTAGTACAACTGTTCTTTAAGCCTAGTTTCATTTGTCAAAAGGCTTAACTTCCTGTACTTAAAAAAAAAATTGATTTTTTTTTTTTTTTGGTCTTTTGGTCTTTTTGAGACAGGGTCTCCCTTTAGTCTCAGCTGGCCTGGAACTTGCTCTGTACACCAGGCTGACCTTGAGTTCACAAAGAACTGCCTGCCTCAGCCTCCCAAGGACTGGGATTAAAGGTGTATGCCACCACACCCGGTCCCAAGGGGCAACAAAACTGCCCACACAAAACAAAAGCCAGTCCAAGAATCCATTTCCAGTCCTGAATGTGGGCCACAAAGTTCTTAAAAAATAGATAATTCCAAAGCAAGCAAGTTACCTTTGAAAGCAAACACAAACCAAAATGGGATCTTTAAACAGTCAGCTCTGAGGCCAATTCCTATAGACAACTACCACTTGTTCTGAAGCAATTGAGAGACTCAGAGACAATAAATTTAGATGACTACAGTATCCAAATTTTAGGCCTTTAAATACATTTTTAAATATCAATTTTTAAACTTTGCATGTGCATATCTAGTCTGGCATGCCAAAACGAAATGATTCTGTGCACGTAAAGGACTGAAACTTGAAGTGGCCACTTTGTTTGACAGAACCAACATGAGACAAATACAATAACTGAATTACAAACACACACACACACACACAAACTTAGACGCATAACAAGCTACATGAATCTTTGGCACACGGTTACTACAAACACAAGACATAGATATCTCCTTTAAATCAGGGTGATTTAGAATTTCCCATCCTGAGATCCCAGAGAATGAGAATGAAAGCAATCTCAGAGAAACAAGATGAAAGAAGCAGACAGAATAAGGGCCCAACAACAAAGACTATACAGACATGAAGAGAAACAACGCTGCACACAGAGCTGATCCCTTATCAGCCCCGGAGCCAGAAATCCGGACCCCTCGCCCGAATTCCAAATCGCTGAGGCGAACCCCCTGTTCGCACTCTACCAGTGGAGAGCTGGGGTGTCCCCTGTCTCCACACTCAAGGAGCATTACTGCGTCCAGTTTCTCCTATCTGAGCGCCCCAAACCAGAAACTCGAGTTTAACCAAAATAACCAAAACCAAAGTAAAGAAAAAAGAATTGAAAAAAGAATTGAGTTCACTCTTACCCAAAAGACACGGCCGGCCGAGAGTCTCTAGTCCTCCGGTGGTCTTTGGGGGATCTCGGTGGGACCTCCAAGATGTTAGGGTTTGAGAATCCACACCAGACACACTGAAGGATGGAAAACCAAGACTTTATTTCGGAAAAAAGTAAACCAGCATGCTGGGGTGGGAGGGAAAAGGCTCTGACCCCATAAGTTGGTTCACAGGCCTTTTATACAGGGTCTAGGGGAATTTTAGCAGGGTTTGGGTAACTTCTAGGCTTATTGGATAATAACAGGCTTAAGCTCATGGTTAGGTCAGTCCAACAGCACCCCACATACCAACAGTTATCTTTAGACACAATCCTGCAACTGGAATGAGGAAATGTTGGGTCAGTCCATCTGCCCTCACATACCAACAGTTATCTTCAACAAGTTTAGGTTAACTGTTCTTGAGGCCTTGAGCAACTGTCTTTGAGCAATCGACCTTTTCCCTGAATTGGGCAGTTCCAGTAATGGTGGCTATACTCAAAATGGAGTCAGTGTGGGCCTTTCTTACAGGCCTCTCTTACAGTAGGAGCGCTGACTGCTCTTGCAGAGGACACAGGCTCGATCCCCAGCACCCACATGGCGGCTGAGAACCGTCTTTAACTCAAGTTCCAGGAAATCCTACGCCCTCTTCTGACCTCTGCGGGATTGCACAACAAGAGTGCACAGACCTGCATGCAGACAGTACATTTATACTCAAAAAGAATAATAAAAAAAAGCCAAATAGGGTGACACACACTTGTATCCTAGAGCTCAGGAAGCTGAGCCAGGAGGATCCTCTGACTGGATAGCCAGCCTAGTCTACTTGGTGACTACCAGTTCACGGAGACACTGGTTCAAAACACAATGTGCAGGACCAGGCCAGTGTGGTGGTTGACTTTAATCCCTGCACTCCGGAGGCAGAGTCAAGTGAAGCCCTGTGAGTTTGAGGCCAGCCTGGTCTACATAGCAAGTTCAAGTCCAGTTGGGGCTGTATGAGATCCTGTCTCAGCCAGCCAGCCATCCAGCCAGCCAGTCCGTCAGTCAATCAACTAACCCAATCAATCAATCAATCAATCAACTAACCATTCAATAAACCAATCAGATGATTTCAGAAACCCTTTGTCTCAATCTATCAACCAACCAATAAATAAGCCAATACACTAATCAATTGGTCAATCAACCAATTAACCAACCAACCAACCCTTCAATAAACTAATCAGATATCCGCAGAGAACTTCTATCTCAATCAACAAGCCAATCGATAAGCCAACCAATCATCAATCGATCAACGGATCGATCAATCAATCTCGATCGAATGCCCAGACCCTTTTTCCAGCCACCCTGTCGCACCCCATCCCTGGCCCCACCTCCCCAGGGAAAGCAGCTACTGCGCAGACTCGGACGCTTCTAGGGTGCCGCTCCGGGTCCTCCAGACCACCGAGCTGACTTCCTAGAGCAGCCCTTGCAGAGGCCTCACCCGGAAATGCGGGGGTCCTGAGGGCCTCAGCACCCTTTCCGAATAGTGGCGGTTAATCCTTCATCCACCCGACAGAGTCCTCAGGTAGCTGTGCTTTGACAGAAAAGATGAGCGAACACCAACGTGAAGAGATCAAGGATGCCTGGAGAGGAAACGGCCCTGGGGCTTTCCCTGCCCGCATGCAGGCGTGTGTGCTGCAGGACCACCAGTTGACAGAATCTTGCTGATAAAGGAAAGGAGGCTGTTATGAGCTCATCCTCGGGTGCTGGGTACCTGGATGTGCGCAGATGAAACTGGAAAGGTAAGCAGGGAGACCCTGAAGGCTTGAGACGTTAAAATACCATTTTGAGTGTAGCTTTTTTTTTTAATTTTTTTTTTTTTAGGAGACAGTATCTTGCTACGTAGCCCAGGCTAGCCTGGAACTCGTGTTCCTTCTGCTTCAGCCTCCTAGGGGCTAGTGTCTTACAGGTACGCCACCCCCGTCCCGCTCTCGACAGTATTTTAATCCGGATTTCGGAGCTCTGGTTTTTACTATGAAATGCAGCTTACTAGTTTGTAACTAGGCTGGGTTGAGGAGGAAAGGCCTGCAGGTTGGTTGCTGTAGTGTGTTGCAAAGTGGAAGCGGGAACTGCCTGGTGAATATTTATTCCTTCCACTACGACGTAACTTCCTTTTGTGAAAGAATTCTATTCATTTCTCTTACCTAGCACTGAGAAGGGTCCCTAGCATACAAGTATAAAGTATACAACATAATAAGTGTTGGGTTCGTAGAATTACTTTTTTTTTTTTTTCAAGACAGAGTCTATGAGTCCCTGGCTGGCCTGGAATTCACAGCAATCTGCCTGCCTCTGGATCCTGAGGGCTGGGATTAAAGGCCATGCACCACCACACCAGACAGGCCTACATTTTTTTGGGGGGGGGCATTTAAGACAGTCTCTGTAGCCTCTGATGGCCTGGAACTCACTTTGTAGACCAAGCTAGAATGGATCGCATGGAGATCTGCCTACCTCTGCCTTTAGAGTGTTGGGATTACAGGTGTGGCCACCACACCAGACAGGCCTACATTTTGAAAAGATTCATTTTAGCCGGGCGTGGTGGCGCACACCTTTAATCCTAGCACTTGGGAGGCAGAGGCAGGTGGATCTTTGTGAGTTCAAGGCCAGCCTGGTCTACAGAGCAAGTTCCAGGACAGCTGGGGCTACAAGGAGACCCTGTCTCGAAAAGACTAAAAAAAAAAAAAAAAACAACAAAAAAAGAAAAGATTCACTTTATTTATGCCTATGTGTATGTGCCTACCTTTGTGAGTTTATGTGCACACGTGGTACACACAAGTGCTCCTGGAGGCCAGAAGAGGGCATCAGATGTAAAACTCGAGTTATAGGTGGTTATGAGCTGCTTGATGTGGATGCTGGGACCCGAACTCAGGTCCTGTGCAAGAGCAGCAAGTCCTCTTAACCACTGAACCATTTCTCCAGCCCCTACCTCCATTTTTTTTTTTTTTTTAGTCTTTAAAAAAAAATTTTTTTTTTGGTCTTTTTGAGACAGGGTCCCCCTTTAGTCCCAGCTGGCCTGAAGCTCCCTCTGTAGACCAGGCTGGCCTTGAACTCACAGATATCCGCCTGCCTCTGCCTCCCAAGGGCTGAGATTAAAGACATTTTTTAAAATTTTATGTCTATGGGTGTATTGCCTTCATGTGTGTAGGTGCACCAGTGTCATTCAAGTTCAGTGCCAGCAGAGGTCAGAAGAGAGCATCAGATCCCATGGAACTGGAGTTACAGATATTAGCCATCATATAGGTACTGGGATTCAAACCCAGATCCTCTGCAAGAGCAGCCAGTGCCCTTGACTGCTGAGCCACATTTCCAGCCTCCGGCCTACATTTTTTTTTTTTAATAGGTGAGTATCAGGAGTGTACCTGGGACTTGAGCTAGTCTTTCCCCTACTTGGGCTCTAAGTACCCACCATCCTCTGGATCCTCTTATCTAAAGTGACATCAAGAACCCCATTCAGAAATAAAGGATGCTGGTTCCAGGCTGGCCTCAAATCACAGAGTTCTACCTGCCTGTGGCATTCAGATGTACATAAATAAAAATAAATGTAGAACAAAAAGAAAGAAAAACCTTCTTCAGGGCAGGACTCAGGTTAAGATCTCGGGTAATAGGGCTGTTCAGATGGTTCCGCAGTAAAGCTCTTGCCACACAGCAAGTTCAATCCCTGGAATGCCCATAAAGGTAGAAGGAAAGAACCTCGAAGTTGTCCTCTGACCTCCAAAGGTGAACTGTGACATCCACGCTCTCACAGACACATACTACATTATATACAGTAATTTCTGAGGAGATCACTAAATGGTAGACTGCTTATGTAACACACATCGGGCCCTGGGTTTAATCCCCAGTACCACTGAAAACAAACAAACATAATAATGGTAAATCAATAATAAGAATCCGGGTGTGGTGGTGCACACCTTTAATCCTAGCACTCAGAGGCAGAGGCAGAGGCAGGGGAATCTCCATGAGGTTGAAGCCAGCCTAGTCTACATGGCCAGTTTCAGGCCAGCCAGGGCTACACAGTGAGACCATGTCTCTGCAGAAAACAAAAACAAAAGTAAAAGTAAGAAAATACATATTATTAAATAATTAATAATAAAAAACAATAAAATTCCAAATCCTCCACTTCTAGCTCTGTGAAAATGGGCAGGTGACAGAACTTTGTAGAACCTTGGTTTCCTTGTATGTCAAAGGAAGCTCATAATGACAACTTCCTAGTTATGATTTTTGGCTATATGTCATATGTGAGCATTCCATTATATGCAGAAAGGGTGCCTGCTCACCTCCCCCACCCAGACCAGTTCTAAAATGGCACATGCTCAGTGCTGGCAACGGACGGCTCAGAGCACAGTGAGTGATATAAAATCTCAGTGCTGACACCATCCTCACAGGGAACCTCATCCAGTCAGGAGTGCCCACACCTACCACAAGGAGGAGCCATTGAGTTGAGAGGTTGTGGTTGAACGGGAATTCAACAGGCCAATCACTGGCTGTGCATGCTTGTAACTACAGCACTCAGGAGGCAGAGGCAGGCAGATCTCTGTGAGTTCAAGGCCAGCCTGGTCTACTCTACATAGTGAGCTCCAGGCCAGATGTGACTGAAGGGAAACCCTGTCTCAAAAAGACAAAAACAAACAAACAAACAAAAAAACTTTATCAACATGGTCTGCCCTCTCAGGTATGATTCACTAACTCTCCTAGCTGAACAGACTTCCTGAAGTCTATTTTTGTGCAGTGCCCCGGGAGATGGGGGGGTCGGAGGGGGGATGTTCCATAAGCAAGGTAAGTGCTCTATTGTTGGGCCACACCCCCAGCCCCTGACTGGGGGATTCTAGGCACTTGCTCTACCAGTGAGTCACATTGTCAGCCCTTGTGTTAACTATCTATTTTGAGACAGTCCTACTGAATTAGCCAGGTTGGTCTTGAACTTGGTCTTGAACTCGCTCTGTGGTCTAGCAGGACTTGAGCTGGTAATCCTCTCACCAGCTGCTGTGTAGCTTGGATTCTAGGCCCCCAGGCCCTGGGTTCAGCATGCCCTTCCCTTGTTTCCCGATAGACCTGTGTCACTCACTCCTTGATGTCCTTCGTGGCAGGACTCCCTCATCGTGTTGTCCTGTGAGACACCTTTACTGAACTGCCGCACCCTCCTCCTGGGTCTTTTCCCATTTTCTTTCATTGTCCTTTCAACTCCCAACATTACTGCAGGCAGTAGTTTGAGGGTTTGGGTAGTGTTCAAAAAAATTTTTTTTAATATATACATATATAAAAATATATTTGTTGGGGCTGGAGAGATGGCCTAGCGGTTAAGAGCGCCGACCGCTCTTACAGAGGACCCGGGTTCGATCCCCAGCACCCACATGGCGGCCGAGAACCGTCTGAAACTCCAATTCCAGGAGAACTCCAGTTCCAGGGGAATCTGACAGCCTCCTCTGATCTCCGCGGCATTGCACGACACGGGTGCACACACCTGCATGCAGACAGTACATTCATACACATACTGAAATAAATAAAAATTAAAATATATATATATATATTTGTCTTTGTATGTCTCATATAATGGAACTTAATCAAATTTAGACCCTCTCCCCCATCCGTGCCTCCCCTCCCACCAGATTTCATGCATTCTGTCATATATGTTAAATCCTTTCTGGTCAAGCATTTGTGCTGAGTTGTCTTTCAGTGCAAATTCACCCACTGGAATCTAGTCAGCCTGTCCAGAGATCTGAAAAATCTTGTCTCTCTCAGCCAGCAGTAATCAGTTGGCAATAGTTCCTAGGCTAGGGTGGGGTCTGCTGCCCATTCCCCTCATCCCGTGTTTCTGTCTGGTTGAGTCAGCACGGCTGTCCCCATTGCTGCAAGTTGACGATCAAGTTCCCAGTGGTCTGAAAGCCTCTGTTCCTTATGTTTGTGGACCAGCCCTGGCTCTTACAATCTTTCTGCTTCCTCTTCCACAGCGGTCCCCGAGTCATGGAGGGTGAGTCCAATCTAGGGACGTGATCTCTGCAGTCTCTTATTGTCTAAAACTTAGCTAGTTGAGGTCTTCTGTGTGCACTGCACAGTGTTGTGTGAGGCAGCTCCCTCGGTGAGAGCTGAGGGGTTTATTAGTGTTCACTCTGCTCCTACCTGCCCTGCTATGTTCAATGAGCCTTAGGTGTAGAGGTTGTGCACTCAGATGCTTCACTTAGGCTGGGCACCTCTCAGACATCTATTCCCTGTGTATGACCAGGTATAGAATTCTGTAGTAGCCTCCACCTGTTGCAAAAAAAAAGACACTTTGATGAGTGATGTATAGTATACTTGTCTGTAAATATAAGGGTCCATATTTACCATATGGTAAGACATTTCATTTATCTACAGATATGACAGAGTTAGGGTTTTCTCTAGGATCTATGATGGCTCCATCCATGTGTATTTGGCTGTATTTACAGTCCCACCCATGAGTTCCCTCCCACTGACAGGGCTTTAAGTCTAATTAGATAGCTGTTGATTACCTCCTAGGTAAACCGCCACTACTGTACCACTGGGGATAGTTCTCTGTGCCAGTCATTGTGGTTATTGGGCTTTACAGTTGGACCATTGATTGGCCAGTCATTGTGGTTATTGGGCTTTACGGTTGGACCATTGATTGGCCAGTCATTGTGGTTATTGGGCTTTACAGTTGGACCATTGATTGGCCAGTCGTTGTGGTTACTGGGCTTTACAGTTGGACCATTGATTGGCCAGTGGTTGTGGTTATTGGGCTTACGGTTGGACCATTGATTGGTTTTCCTCCTCAGCAGCCTGCGTAGTGTCCTCCAGAACTACGAGAGCCAGTCTTTAGGAAGAAGGCTTCCAGGTCAGCTCCAGCTCCATTGCTCCAAATCCGGTGTCTGAAGTATGTCCTGTCTTCAGCAACAGGATCTTACATCAAGTTCTGGGAGACAATCAAGGGCTGTGGCAATAGCCTGTGTTACTTAGGAGTCTCTTGGACTACCGTGACCAACAACTCAAAGAGAGGTTTCTCCCGTCTGGCGCTGTGTTCCTTATTATACAGCTTCAGCTCCACACAGGCACTCATGTTCAGATATCATATGTGTATTTTTCAAGGGGCTTTTGAGACAATACGTTTCCCTCTGGCTTTTTATGCCACCTAAGCTTTTTTCTCCTGTCTCTCCCCTGTCTAATCCCCTCCTCTTTCCTCAGTTTAACTACCCCCATTTCCCCCTTGGTAATACCTGTCTCCTGTTATCTCCTGTGTCTTGGGTTACTTCCTCCCCTTTCCCCCCACAGTTCCTTGTTTGCCCTTCCCTCCCCCCTTCCCAGTGAAATACTTCCATTTTCTCCATTTCCCCCTTGGTAACATCTGTCATCTGTCTCCTACTATCCTTTCTTTTCCCTTTAGCTCTGTGGTTCCTTTCCATTTTCCTGGCTCCTGCTGTTACATCAGGATATATACTCACAATGTTTTAGATTTTTTTAATGTTATTATTTTGTATATGTGTTTTGCCTACATGTATGTAAGTGCACCATGTGTGTGCAATGCCCACACAGGCCAGAAGAGGGCCTCGGATCCCCTGGAACTGGAGTTATACAGTTGTTAGGTGTCATATGGGTCCTGGGAACTGAACCCCCATGCTCTGGAAGAGAAGGAAGTGCTCTTTTTTCAATATTTATTTATTTTTATTTTTGTCTTTTTGAGACAAGGTCTCCCTGGAGCCTCAGGCTGTCCTGGAACTCACTCTGTAGACCACGCTGGCCTTGAACTCACAGAGATCCGCCTGCCTCTGCCTCCCGAGTGCTAGGATTAAAGGCGTGTGCCACTACGCCCGGCTAATTTTTATTTATTTTTTATGTATATGAATGTACAGTCTGTATGTAGGTTTGTGCACCCGTGTTGTGCAATGCCATGGAGGTCTGAAGAGGGTGTTAGACTTCCCTGGAACTGGAATTAAAGACATTTCTTAGCCGCCGTGTGGGTGCTAGGAATACAACCCGGGTCCTTTACAAGAGCAGTTGGCGCTCTTACCCACTGAGCCATCCCTCCAGCCCCAGGAAGTGCTCTTACCCACTGAGCCATCCCTCCAGCCCCAGGAAGTGCTCCTAACCACTCAGCATGTCTCTAGCTCCTGTTTTTATTTTTTACATTAATATTTACTGGGGGGAGTTACACATATCACACAGCTTGTGTGTGGAGGTCAGAGGACAACTTTTCAGAGTTGATTCTTTCCTTTCCAGCATATTTTTTTCAAAGATCAAACTCAAGGTCATCAGGCTTGGCCAGCAAGGACCTTTACCCACTGAGCCATCCAGCCAGCCCACTTATAGTTTTCTGAGATAAGGTCTCATATAACCTAGGCTGGGCTCAGATTCCTTATGCAGCTGAAGATGACCTTGAACTTCTGATGCTCCTGCCTGTCTCCTTAGTGCTGAGGTCCAGGCATGCACACTGCACCTGTTTTTTGTTGTTGTTGTTGTTGTTTTAATATGTTTAAATTTTATTTTTTTTATTAATTTTTTAAAAATTTATTTCTGTATGTGTATGAATGTACTGTCTGCATGCAAGTCTGTGCACCCGTGTCGTGCAATGCCGCGGAGGTCAGAAGAAGGTCTCGGATTCCCCATGGAACTGGAGTTCTCCTGGAATTGGAGTTTCAGACGGTTCTTGGCCGCCATGTGGGTGCTGTGGATCGAACCTGGGTCTTCTGTAAGAGCGGTCAGCGCTCTTAACCGCTAGGCCATGTCTCCAGCCCAAATTTTATTTTTATGTGTATGAATGTACTGTCTGCATGCAGGTTTGTGCACCCATGTCGTGCAATGCCGCGGAGGTCAGAAGAGGGCGTTGGATTCTCCTGGAACTGGAGTTAAAGACGGTTCTTAGCTGCCATGTGGGTGCTGGGGAATTGAACCTGGGTCCTCTGCAAGAGCAGTCAGAGCTCTTAACCGCTAGGCCATCTCTACAGCCCCTAATTTGTTTATTTTTTTTTTAGAGAGTCTACAATATAAGAGCACACTTGTTTTCAGGTCACATTGACCTTGCTCAGTTTGCCATACAATTAGGTAACTGGTGCTAGCATCCACAGATGAGGGATACCAGTCGTCTTTTGTTTTTCTGGGACTGTGTTACTTAACTCACCATATCTTCTAGCTCCATCCATTTACCTGCAAAGTTCATGATGTCATCTTTCTTTACCACTACATAGAACTCCATTGTGTAGATGTACCACATTTTCTCTATCCACTCGTCAGTTGAGGGGCACTTGGGTTGGTTCCAGCTCTTTGCTATTGTGAAGAGAGCTGTAATAAACATGGCTGTGGATATATCTCTGTGGTAAGATGAGTCTTGTGGGTACATACCCAGGAGTGGTATGGCTGGGTCAGGTGGCAAGTTCATTCCGAGTCTTCCAAGGGTTCTCTACACTGCTTTCCATAGTGGCTGTATGAGTTTACATTCCCACCAGCAGTGGATGAGTGTTCCCCTTTCCCCACAACCTCTCCAGCACTTGCTATCATTTGTTTTCTTGATCCTAGCCAGTCTTATTGGAGTGAGATGATATCTTAAAGTGGTTTTAATTTGCATTTCCTTAATTGTTAGTGACGTTGAACACTTTTTTAAAACACTTTTTAAGATGTTTCTTAGCCATCTCTAATTCCTTACTTGTGAAGTGTCTTTGTGCCATCTATTGAGTGGGTCATTTGTTTTCCTTCTTGTTTTTTGAGTAGTTTATATATTCTGGAAATCAATGCTTTGTCAGATGTATCTGCGTGAAGGTCTCCTCCCACTTTGTGGGATTTCTCTTCACTTCCTTGATTGTTTCTTTTGATGTACAGAAGCTTTTGAGTTTAATTTGTCAATTGTCGACCTTAATTCTTACGCAGCTGCTGTCTGATTTAGGAAATCTTTTCCTACATCTATGTCTTGTAGTCTGCTGCCAACTTTTTCTTCTTTCGCCTTCAGAGTTTGGGGTTTCATGTTGAGGTCTTTGATTCATCTGGAATGCACCTGGTTTATATGGTGGTAGGAATCACACCTAGGGCTCCATGCATACTAGGCAAGCACTCTACCGAGCTACCTCCCCTCCCACTATTTTTTTCAGTGTATATTTTTTATTGAATTTTTGTGCATTTAATACACTACATCTTAATCATATTTAGACCCCTCCCCATCTGTACTCCCCATAGTGCCCCCCTGCCGGATTTCATGTATTCTGTCATATATATTAAAGCCTGTTGAGTGAAGTTTGTGTACCCAGATGTCCCTTGGTGTGAGTTCTCTATTAGAACCTGGTCAAACTATCTAGAGTCACTCCGTTAAAAACCAACTCTCCCTCACCCACCAGTGATCAGCTGCCAATACTTCCTCAGCGAAGGTCGGGACCTTCAGCCCATTTCCCCAGTTCTTTGCTGAGTTTTTGTCTAGTTTGCATCTGCATGTACCTGGTGCGTGCTGTCACCACTGCCGTAAGTTCATGTGAGCGAGGTCCCGGAAGTCTGGAAAGCCTTCTGTGTTAATCGCCCTCTGTCACAGAGGATGCTTCACAGGTGACAGTTGAGAGATGTATTAGTATTCGATCTACTCCATGTTCCACTGTGTTTTGTGAGCCTCAGGTGTAGAGGTTCCATTGTAGATGTGTCACTTACCTAGCTTCCACTATTTAAATGAGAAAATGATTTCTGTATTCTCAAAACACATATTGGGTTTTCCAGACCCCCAGTGTTTCTCTACTTCTCTATGGCCCTGTCATTTGTGTGTCTGACCTACACAATTCATTGCTGGCACAGTCTCTCTTGTCCCACAAGTTACAGAACTCAGCCCTCCAAGACATCCCATCCGCTTCAGATGGCCTCACTAGCTCCAGGTTGCCACCTGTACTTGGAGAGTTTCAGATTGAGAGTTCCTGGGCTGATAAAGAGCTGTAATTGGAGCTGGAGGGCGGGCTCAGTGGGTATGGGCACTTGCTCTTGCAGAGGACCCTAGTTCTGTTCTCAGCAGCCACAACCATCCATAACTCCAGTTCCAGGGGATCTGATGCCCTCTTCTGGCCTCTACACACATTGCATACATGTTGTATGCTTACATATACGCAGGCAAAACCCTCATACACATAAAATAAAAATAAATTAAATCGTTATATGCTGGTAGGAATGGCTTATACCCGCTGAGTCACCTCACCAGTCTATTAAAACATTTATTCCTACTTGTGGTGGTGCAGGCCCTTAATCCCAGCACTCGGGAAACAGAGGCAGGCAGATTGCTGAGAGTTCGAGGCCAGGCTGGTCTACATACTGAGTTCTAGGCCAGCTGGGGCTACAACAGGGAGGCTCTTGTCTAAAAAAAGCCTTTTTTTTATTTGGTGTTTTTGAGACAGGGTCTCCCTGTAGCCCTAGATGGCCTGGAACTTGCTCTGTATACCAGGCTGCCTTGAACTCACAGAGATCTGCCTGCTTCTGCCTCCCAAGTGCTGGGATTAAAGGCATTTGCCACCACACCCCACAAAAGACTTTTTTTTAAGAGGTGTAACAGCAGAGGAATTCATGGTAGCACCTACTACTTCCTGTTTCTTAGAAGAGCTACGACTCAGGTCTGGCCAACTGAAGAGGTGGGGAGGGGCACGTGGAGGGTTAGAGGGTGCCACGTGCCTGCAAGGCCTTCAGGACATCACCTCTGTGATCCCCAACCCAGAAGCTTAATGATTAACTCAGTCTCCAGCCCCACCCACTTCCTTGATAGACCAGAGGTGGGTAGGGCACCAAGTTCCAAGCCTGTCACCTGACTGGGTACTTCTCTGATTAGCATCCTTCCTGATGCTAACCAGACCCCCACCAGGATCACCTTATGAGATTAAAAATGTTCCTAAAACTCACATCAGGAAAATACAGGGATCCTAGTTGGGCGTGGTAGTAGAGGCCTTTAATCCCAGCACTTGAAAGCAGCGCCAGAGGCAGCGATCTCTGACTCTGAGGCCAGCCTGGTTTCCAGAGAAAGTTCCAGGCCAGCCAGAGCTATATAGTGAGACCCTATCTCAAAAAACAAAACAAACAAGAAAAACAAAAGTAAGCTTCATGAGAGAACAGGAAATTTACTTTTATCAGTGCGGACCCCTAGCACTTAAATAGTGCTCACCACCCAGTGTTTGTTGAGTGAATTGAGTCATGAACAAATGGATGAGCCAAATCAGCAAGGAAAGGAGGAGACAGATGTTATGAGGAGCCCAAGGACTGCTTGTGCACAGGGGCTATGGCCCTGGGGGGTTTCAAAACTATGGGGCAGGAGACAGGCAGGGAGGAGGGATGGAGAGAGGGGACAGGAGTATGGAGCAAGCAGAAAGGACTTTGTAGGCTTTGGTACAAGGAGTTTTTATTATTAGATTTATTTATTTACTCTGTGTGTGGTATGTGTGTAGGTCAGAAGACAGATTTCGTGAATCGGGGCTGTCATTCCACCACGTCCGTGTCTGGGGAGCAAACTCAAACCCTTAGCTCGTGCTTTATACCCTTTGAGTCACCTCACCAGTCTATTTTCTTTCTTTCTTTCTTTCTTCCTTCCTTTCTTTCTTTCTTTATTTATTTTTATTAATTTTATTTATTTCTGTGTGTGTATGAATGTACTGTCTGCATGCAAGTCTGTGCACCCGTGTCGTGCAATGCCGCGGAGGTCAGAAGAGGGTCTCGGACTCCCCTGGAACTGGAGTTCCCCTGGAATTGGAGTTTCAGACGGTTCTCCGCCGCCATGTGGGTGCTGGGGATCGAACCCGGGTCCTCTGTAAGAGTGGTCAGCGCTCTTAACTGCTAGGCCATCTCTCCAGCCCCACCAGTCTATTTTCTTAAAACATTGATTTTATTTTATGTGCATGTGTGTGCCCAAGTGTATATATGTGTACCACATGTATGCAGGTTCCCACAGATGCCAGAAGAGGGTGTTGGGTCTCCTGGAACTGAAGTTACAGGCAATTATAGGCCACCAGATGTGGGTGCTGGAAACTGAACTCGAGTCTTCTGAAAGAGCAGACAATACTCTTAATTATTGAGCCAGGATCTCCCTGGGACTCACTTTGTAGTCCATGCTGGTGTCCGCTTCCCAAGCACTGGGATCACAGGTGTGAACCACTCTACCTGGCTGGGAATTGTAGAGGTTTTTTGTTTTCTTGGTTTTTTTTTTTTTTTTAATTTTTTATTTATTTTTGTATGTGTATGAATGTACTGTCTGCATGTAGGTTTGTGCACTTGTGTCGTGCAATGCAGCGGAGGTCAGAAGAGGGTCTCGGATTCCCCTGGAACTGGAGTTCTCCTGGAATTGGAGTTACAGACGGTTCTAAGCCACCATGTGGGTGCTGGGGATCGAACCTGGGTCCTCTGCAAGAGCAGTCAGTGCTCTTAACTGCTAGGCTATCTCTCCAGCCCATTGTTTTCTTGGTTTTTAAAATTTATTGTTTATAAGCTCTCTCTGACTACTTGGTGGTATGTCAATGGCAGTAAGACAGATGTCAGGGTATCAGTGAGGCAGCTGTTGATGTCACCCAAGTGGAGATGGCAGTGGTTTGTAGTTTGATTCTGGTTGGAGAATATGATAGAGACATAATTTGAGTATGAAATTAACTAGAGATGGGGCTGGAGAGATGGCTCAGAGGGTGCGAGCACTTGCTGCTCTTGCTGGTTTGGTTTCCAGCACCCACATAGTGTGCTCTAGTTTGTCTTGCAATTGCTGTGACAAAACACTCTGACCAACACTAACTTGGGGAGGAAAGGGTTTATTTGGCTCACATCTCCCGGCTCAGAGTTCATCACTTAGGGAGCCCAATCAACATAGGAACTCAGGGCAGGAACCTGGAGGAAGGAACTGAAGCACAGGAATGCTTCCTTCTTACTGGCTTACTCTCCGGCCCATGCTCAGCCTGCTTTCTTATACAGTACAGAACCACTTACCCAGGGGTGGCACCACCCATAGTGGCCTGCGCCCTCCCACATCACTCAATAATCAAGAAAATACTCCACAGACATGGCCACAAGCCAGTCCAATGGAGCCAATTCCCCAGTTGAGGCTCCCTCTACCCAGGTGTGTCAAGTTGACACTAAAGCCATCCAGCACATAGTAGTTAACAACCATAAGTCCAGTTACAGGGGATCCGATGCCCTCTTCTGCTTCTGCAGGCACAGCGTGTGTGTGGTGCACTTACATGAAGACAAAACATTCAGACACATAATTAATTAAAAAGAACACATACTGCTCTTGCAGGGGATCCAAATTTGGGTCCCAGCACACAAGTTGGGTGGCACACAACCACCTGTAACTCCATCTCCAGGGGACCCAATGCCCTCTTCTGGCCTTACACAAATAAACATACACATGTGCACGTGTGCACACACATACATATAATTAAAAATGAAAGATTTAAAAATATGATTTTATTTTTGTGTATGGGTATTATGCCTGCATGTATGTAAGTGCACCTATGTTGTGCAATACACACAGAGGTCAGAAGAGGATATTAGACAGATCCCCTGGACCTGGAGTTACAGATGGTGATAGGAATCAAACCCAGGTCCTCTAAAAGAGCAGCCAGTGCTCTTAACCATTGAGCCATCTCTCAAGCCCTAAAATAAATCTTTTTAAATTTTTATTTTATTTCTGTATGTTTATGAATGTACTGTCTGCATGCAAGTCTGTGCACCCGTGTCGTGCAATGCGGCGGAGGTCAGAAGAGGGTGTCGGATTCCCCTGGAACTCGAGTTCTCCTGGAAATGGAGTTTCAGACGGTTCTTGGCTGCCATGTGGGTGCTGGGGATCAAACCCGGATCCTCTGTAAGAGCGGTCGGCGCTCTTAACCGCTAGGCCATCTTTCCAGCCCCCCTAAAATAAATCTTAAAAAGAAAAAAAGAAAAAGTTGGTACGTGCTTGTAATGGCATTCCTGGGGAGGTGGAGGTCCGGGGATGGATCCCTTTGTTCCCTGGCCTGTCCACCTGGCCGAACTGGTGAGCCCCAGGGGCCAGTGAGAGACTATTTCAACAAGTAAAATAAATAAAATACAATGGAGGTTGGTGCCTGACGAATGATACCTAAGGTTGACCTCTGGATGGATGGATGGATGGATGGATGGATGGATGGATGGATGGATGGATGGATGGGAGGGAAGGAGAGAGGGAGGGAGGGAGGGAGGAAAGGAAGGAAGAACTTTGTGGACATAAAAAGTGTTTAGGATGTAGCCGGGCATGGTGGCGCATGCCTTTAATCCTAGCACTTGGGAGGCAGAGGCAGGTGGATCTTTGTGAGTTCAAAGCCAGCCTGGTCTACAGAGTGAGTTCCAGGACAGCTGGGGCTACAGGGAGACCCTGTCTCAAAAAGACCAAAAAAAAAAAAAAAAAAAAAAAG
This sequence comes from Rhizomys pruinosus, assembly GCA_009823505.1. NCBI lineage: Eukaryota > Metazoa > Chordata > Mammalia > Rodentia > Spalacidae > Rhizomys > Rhizomys pruinosus. The sequence continues at coordinate 3,210,822 of VZQC01013045.1, read as the reverse complement.
TGTTTAGGAGATAAGTCCTTGCATTTGTCCTGCATTTATTTATTTATTTATTTATTTATTTATTTATTTATTTAGTCAACAGTTTTTTGTGTGTGTGGTATTTTTGAGACAGGGTCTCCCTTTAGTCCCAGCTGGCCTGGAGCTGGCTCTGTAGACCAGGCTGGACTTGAACTCAGAGAGACCTGCCTGCCTCTGCCTCCTGAGTGCTAGGATTAAAGGTGAGCTCCACCATGCCCGGCTTAAAGATGGTTCTTAGCTGCCATATGGGTGCTGGGAATCGAACCCAGGCTTGATTCGAGAGCATTTGACACTCTTAACCGCTGAGCCATCTCTCCGGCCCTGTCAACAAAAATTTTTACTGAGAGCATTTGCTATGGGTCTGTGGTAGGCTTGGGGTAGAAAAGGTAACCCCTGCTCTCATGCTCGTAAATTCTCTTGTGTCCCTGAAGGCTGTGTGGATCAAGGTGAAGAATTTGAAAGTCACTAATCACCTAACACTGAAGTCCCAATACCCTTTGTTCCTCCTCCTCCCAGCCAAGGACCTCAGGTGCTGGGCCTTAAGGTCAGTGTGACTATGACTTGGGTACAAGGATTTTTCATTATGACTCTGCATGTGTGTCTGTGTAGGGGTATGTGCACTCGGTCCAGGGTGCTGGGAACCAACCTTGGGGTCCTCTGCTGCGCCAGTATGTGCACTTAAGTGTTTGAGCCATCTCTCCAGCCCCAACAGCTTTTCTTTAAATTCCCATTGAGTCATGTACGTTGGGCTCTGGCGTTACGGTTAACGGACCCTCCTGCAGTGTAAGTCAAGCTGAGGCCCTGGGAACCTGGCTAAGATGAAGCTTGGGTTGCAAACGGTGAAGCAAAGTGGCCTCCAGGGTCCTAGGTTTCAGGAGAGGGAGGCTGGTCCCCCCAAATAGTGTGATCGCTGCCAGGTTTTCCCACCCCACCCTCCTCTTTCTGCGTTGGGGCTGGCTAACATGCACCACCATGCCCCTTCTCGTTCCTCGGTCAAACTTAGTTTCGAATTTTCCTGAGTCAGCCTCGGAAGAGGGAGCCGCAGCTAGGTAAACCTTGGGGGGTCTAAACCAGCAAAAAGATTCTGGGCGTGCGCGCTAGCGCCTCCGGGGCCCTGATGGCGAAGGGAGGAAGAGGCGGGGTCTCGGCGGTCGATGCCGGAAGTGCCTCTCCGCCCCTGCCACAGGACCATGGAGATTCTGTCCCAGTAGGCACTGTGTTGTGAGGCTTACAGGGTCGGTGGCCATGGAGGCCGTGCTGAACGAGCTGGTGTCTGTGGAGGATCTGAAGGTGAGGCCTGGTCCGGAGGCGGGCGCAGCACAGGGTCGGAAAGGGCGGCTCCAGAGGAGACTTGGCCGAACCCTCTCCCAGCCTCGGCTGGGCCGGGGGATCCGAACTACAGCTCCCGGCAGCCTTAGCGGCGTGTAGCTCCTTGCCGGAGACCGCGTTTTGTCCGTGGGGCTGATGGGAGTAGTAGTTTCTTGGGCTTCCGCCACTCAACTCTGAGGCCTCTTGTCTGACCAGTTATCGAGTCGGTACAGAGTTGAGAACTCGGAGTAGGTACTCTTGAAGTGATGAGTCAATGCAGTCAGCAGCGTACGCTTCCACTAGTGTTGAGACTGGCACGATGCTAAGTTCACCACATGCCAGATCTCGATCCTTGTAGTCGTGTTTTCCTTTTCGAGAGACAAATCAGATCCTAGCCGGGAAGGGTAGGACCGCATGGGACCAGAGGTCTCAGGCGAGGACCGCGTAGGATGGCGTCAAGCAGCTCCGACTGTGTTTACTGTTCCCCCACTCGGGGTCAGCTGCCGCGGGATCGGTGCCCGCAGCTGCCACCAGGTGGCATCTCCGCCCGGTACCACTAGGAGCAGGGTGCAGGGGGCTTAGCCCCGGGAGCTTGGAGTTCCTGGGTCCCAGGGTTGGAGATGACCGAAGCTGGAGTGCAGGGTACCAAGATGCACAAGGGGAAGGGGTGGAGACAGGATGATGGAGTCTCAGTGGGACATAGGACACCAAGCTCAGATGTCAAACGGCTGAGGCCTTGTTTCTAAATAATTCCTCTCCTCTCCTATGGCAGAAGTTCGAAAAGAAATTTCAGTCCGAGCAGGCAGCCGGCACTGTGACCAAGAGCACACAGTTTGAGTATGCCTGGTGTCTGGTGCGAAGCAAATATAACGATGACATCCGTAAAGGCGTCCTGCTGCTGGAGGGTGAGGCACTGCCGCCCCCCCAACCCCACTTCCTAAATGACAGATCATCTGCCCTCTACTACCCCCTTCAACTCAAGTGCCAGGAACCTTTTCAATCTGGGACCCTCACCAGTCATCATCTCCCAGTTACCTCCAGTAAACACATGAGCAAAGTACTAAATCCAGCTCTCAGTAGTCCTAGTTTTGACATCTGAAAATTCATTCAAGTGGAAAATAATGTGGAAAAAAAACATATTCTCAGACTGGGTAAATGACTTAGAGAGTAAGAGCACTTCCTGTGCAAGCAGGAGACCTGAGTTCAAATCCCCAACATTGAATGTGGCCACAAGCACCTGGAACCCCAGCACTGTGGAGAACAGGCTGGAGGATGGCTGGGGTTTGCTGGCTGCCAGGCTAGCTGGGTTCTGTGAGAGACCCTGTCTTAAGGTAATAAGGCAGAGCGATAGAGCCGGATGCCCAGTGTCTTCTGGCATGTGAGTACATCCGTGTACCATGTATGCATACACCACAGAAATACATGTATGTATATTTCATGTTCCTCACTAGACATATACATATTTCTTGTATAGTATAGTAGCAATTAATATAGCATTTGTGTTGGGGCTGGAGAGATGGCCTAGCGGTTAAGAGCGCCGACCGCTCTTACAGAGGACCCTGGGTTCAATCCCCAGCACCCACATGGCAGCCAAGAACCGTCTGAAACTCCAATTCCAGGAGAACTCCAGTTCCAGGGGAATCTGACACCCTCTTCTGACCTCCGCGGCCTTGCACGACACGGGTGCACAAACTTGCATGCAGACAGTACATTCATACACATACAGAAATAAATGCCGGGCGTGGTGGCGCATGCCTTTAATCCTAGTACTTGGGAGGCAGAGGCACGCAGATCTCTGTGAGTTCGAGGCCAGCCTGGTCTACAGAGTGAGTTCCAGGACAGCCAGAACTATAGGGAGACCCTGTCTCAAAAAGACGAAAAGAAAAGAAAAAAAAAAAAATAGTATAGTATATAGGTAGAGGGTAGTAGGATATGAGGGAGGGGGGTATAATATATATATATATATATAGCATTTGTGTTACATTGGGTAACATTAAGTAATTTAGAAATTTCTCTAGATTCAAAATGTGGGGGGGGCTAGATGTGGTGTTGAGGACACGTGATCCCAGCATGCCAGCAGTGTGGACTACAGAGATAGAGGTGGACAGATCAGAAGTTCAAGGAAGTGTGTGGTGGGGAGATGAATGTGTTCTACGCCAGTATTGTTTAATTTTACATACAGGCCTTTACATCCATGGATTTTGGAATCTGAGTGACATCTTGAAATAACCCCCTAAGAATATTTAGGGATGTGCCGTACTCATAAAGGGTGCCTGTGGTATGTTGTGGGTTTTGTTTTTGAGACAGTCTCTTGATGCATCCAAGGCTGCGTCAGCCAACAAGTGCTGTCATTACAGGTATGAACCACCAGCTGGTGAGTTTGAAGGCAGTTTTTGTCCTCCTGCTTTTGCCAGTTTGGTTTCGTACAGTAGGGCATAACAGAGTGCTCTCAACATTGTGAGTCTTATTGGGGACACAGCACAGACATTTGGGAAGGTCTCAAAACTGCAAAACCACTTAAGGGCAGCTGGGTGTAGTGGTACATGCCTTTAATCTCAGCACTGGGCATGAAGAGGCAGATGGAACTCTGTGAGTTCGAGGCCAGCCTGATCTACATAGCAAGTTCCAGGCCACCTGGGATTATGGTCTCAAAATGGGTGTGTTTGTGTGCAGACATGCGTGCATGCATGTATGCATGCATGCATGAGTGCAGCAAACCAGAGTTTGCACTCTGTATACAACCAATCACCTAAGCTAAGAATCAAGCCCCCAGCACTCAGGAGACAGACAAGATGACCAAGTGTTCAGTTTGAGGCCAGCCTAGACTACATAATGAGAATCTATTTCAAATCCTATTTTCCTGACATGCACACAAAATGAAAAAAAAGGCAGGTGGGGGCCACTCAGGGAAGGCTAAAAAAGGAGGAGTGCATGGGGCTGGAGATGTCACCCAGTTGGCAGAGTACTTGCCTTCCATAAACCACATAAGCCAGGCACGGAAGCAGACCACTCCAGACTTGGAGGCAGGAGGATCGGAAGGTGAAGGCCATCCTCAGCTAGATGACAAGAAAAGGAAATGTCTCTACAGTAATTGGACAGGAAGTGGCCCTGCTGGTGAGGGCAAGCACATGTCCCTTTTGATTTCTCTATTGCCTTGATTTTCTGCTGGTCCACAGGGCTGCCCCTCCCCTCCCCTGGCTGCAGTGCCCGCTCCAGGTGTCCATTACTGGTGTTTGGCATCTGGGACTATGACTGGAGGTCACTGGGGGTGATTTTAACTAATCTGGGAGCCCAGGACAGTGACCGTCCCAAGATCCTAGCACTAGTCTGTAGGGTCTTCGGACCCAGGGAGAGAGAAGCAGCTGGTTTCCCCTGTTCTTCCCTCCGTAGAGCTGCTGCCCAAAGGCAGCAAAGAAGAGCAGCGGGATTACGTCTTTTACCTGGCAGTGGGCAACTACCGTCTAAAGGTACCGTGGCAATGCTCCTTCCTCCCAGTCCCCCCACCCCCAAGCACCCCAGGGGGCCATCAGAGAGCTAAAGAAAAGTAGTGGGCCAGGTGATCCCAGAACAGGACTCTCAAGGAAGATGAGAGGAGGGTGCTGAGGGTGTGGGACCGAGATGACGTCAGGATTGGGGTGCAGCCCCACGCCTCTGACTGTTATCTCCCGTGGCTTATCACCCCCCCCACAGCTGGGCTGTTTGTGGACTCTACTCTGTTGGGTGGGGCTGGAGGGAGGGGGGGAAGGCCAGAAAAGGGCACCCTTCATTGGGCAGGAGGGGTGCTAGAGTTGGGGCAGCCTGGAGGATATGATGTGAGGTGTGTCTTTCCCTTGAACTGCAGGAATATGAAAGGGCACTAAAGTATGTGCGTGGTCTGCTGCAGACAGAGCCTCAAAACAACCAGGCAAAGGAACTGGAACACCTCATTGACAAAGCCATGAAGAAAGGTGACAGATCCCTCACCTCTCCTGTGGAGTCCTGGGCCACTGGGACCAGCCACACCCCCAAAGTCATTTATACACCCCAGCCTCCAAGGGGTGCTGCTACCCTGGAGTCTCAGCCCTCAGGTTCTGAGCACAAGCACCCCTGTTTTGTGGAGTGAGGCGTGGTCAGGTCCTGGGGGCTAGGGCTGGGCTGCCGACATCTCCCCCTTTTTCTTCCCCAGATGGATTAGTGGGAATGGCTATTGTCGGCGGCATGGCCCTAGGAGTGGCGGGACTGGCGGGACTCATCGGACTGGCGGTGTCTAAGTCCAAATCCTGAAGGAAGCCTCACCTGCGCTGTGCCCTGAAGCCCTGGGAGCTCCGGGGATGCTGGAAGAGGCCCCCTCCCATCCTCACCAGCCCCTTCGCTGTTGTTACCCCACACCCTTGGCATCTTGCAACCTTCCACGACCTTCAAACACTCGTTCCCCCTGAGACCTGTTGTTTAGCTACAAGTTACATGCTTTGCGTTGAGTGTAAATAAAATTGGGCTGTGGCTTGGGAACCCGTGAGTCTGTGTTGACGGAGGACCGGGTTCTCTGGGTGCACGGTGGCCTCCCATTACCCCCTCCAGTTGCTTTTGCCAGCATCCCAACCCACACCCTTCCTTCCTCCCCTCCCCTGACGCCGTTGGCCGAGCAGCACACAGGGGTTGGGCCTTTTTCATGGCCCCTGAATCTTGGGAGAGCAGGGAGCAGCAGGCTGAGATTTATGAATCCCATTCTCTTCTGACCCTCGGCTGTCTGGGAGTTTTCCACTGTAGGAGCCCCCACTGGGCTTCCTCCCAAAACCTCCACCCTTCCCCTTCCCAGACACCATCCTTCTCCTTAGGGAGGGACGCAGGTGATGCGAGGTGACAGGAAGCTTGTCTGGTGTGTGGGTTTGGTGGAGGAGCTGAGAGGTGCAGGATACCCCAGTTCTAGCCTGTGGGATGGGAGGCAGGGCCCCACTTCACAGAGTTCACCCCACGCCCCTGTGCCAGGCTCTGCGTGGGCCTGTTTGGCTTCCCTGCATACCTCACGTTCCACAGTCCCTGCCAGGCCTGCCGGGGGCCAGAGGGCGGCAAGAACTACAGGAGGTGGAGGGGGTGTGGGGACAACAGGCATAGCTATGCCCTGCCCTGGGACAGGCGTCCTGGGGACATCAGGGGCATAGCTGTGTCTTGCCCTGGGACAGGCGTCCTGGGGACAACGGGCATAGCTATGCCCTGCCCTGGGACAGGCAGGCATCCCGGTGCCACTCTGCTCACCAGGACAGAACAGGAGGTTGGCAGAGGAAGGAAGGAGATTGTGCTAAGACAGGTGCACAGCCAGGCTCGAGCTTCCTCCACTTATAATTAATAGGGCTGGTGATGATTCCCAGTAAGTGCATGGGACAGAGATTAAAACTCGGGATCATGCTCTAGGCCTGTGATCCACTGCCACTACCAACCCTCTGACCCTTGGCTGCGAGATCAAACTCAATGCCGAGGTAGGTCAAAGGTTAGCTCCGTGAGAGAGCAATTCCAGTTGAGGAAGTTTGGAGGAGAGCTTTGCTGGTGGCCAGACCTCAGCCCTGCAGCGCTCAGTTCCGGGGCAATTACCAACCGCTGCGGCAGTTGGAGTGTGCGGGGAGCTGTGATGTGTGGTCCCAACTCCCATCATAACCTGGGAAGCCAATACAATAGTGTTGTGTCAACAAGGCTGAGAGCCAAAACTTCAAGTTGGCCCTTTGATAAATGCCAGGAGCCTGGAGGGAACCAGGTTGGCTGGATTCCAGAGTGGCTGGTCACCCCTTAGTCAACCTGGATGTTCCCAAACCCTGGGTCGTCAGTGTCTTGAGCTGCTCTCAAAGTCCCTTAACCTATCATGGAAGGCTGTGGTAGGCTATTGGAATTAGCCTCTTTCCTCTTTGTCCCGATTCTTTGGTTCCTTGGGCCCAGTGACAGCTGAGTCACAGAAGGGCCATTTCCCCTCAACTCCTGAGCCCTCCCCTGGGGGCTGCTCCTTGGTTGTATCCGTTAGTCTCCTGGGTAAGTTCAACCCCCTTCCTAGGGCGGGGAGTCCTGAGGCCCGAGCCTGGGGGAGGGAGTGGACTTTTGGCCCGTTTATTCCCTCCATCACCGTCAACAGCTGCAGAGCAGAGCAGGCTTGGCTCATTCCTCTGACCTGGCAGGGAAACAGAAAGCCCCAGAGACCAGAGACAGACAGACCTGAGCCCCAGGAGGCAGACGAAGACCACAGCTGGACGAGCGGCCCTTCACCGTTCTCTGGCAACATCCCTCCCCAGGCCCAAGACACCTAGAGTCCACCTGAAGGCGCCGCCTCTGCCCCCATCCTTGGGGTTCCAGCCCCCTCGGGGGGCCTGCATCCCAGAATGTCTGTAGCTGTGGAGACCTTTGGCTTCTTTTCCTCAGCCCTGGGACTGCTGATGCTGGGGCTGACCCTGGCGAACAGCTACTGGCGAGTATCCACCGTCCACGGGAATGTCATCACCACCAACACCGTCTTCGAGAACCTCTGGTACAGCTGTGCCACCGACTCTCTGGGAGTTTCCAACTGCTGGGACTTCCCGTCCATGCTGGCTCTCTCGGGTATGAGTGAGGAGTTCCAGAGACCTGCAGGAGGTGGGAGGAGAGGGCTGGGGGAGACCCAGGGGAAAGGGTGATGGAGGAGGCTGGCTTTGGCCCAGCCATGAACCCCATGAGGCAGTTCGATCACGCTCTGGATCCTCGGGTATCTACAGCCAAGAGTGCTGGACACGACCCAGAAGGAACTAGAGGGAGACTGTCACTTATGGTCCCATGCCCTAAATGTGTGACCCTCCTCCAGTGGTTCTAAGTCAAGCTGCCAGGTGCAGTTCATGCCTTTGCTAGCTCCTGGCCCCCAGTGAACGATAGAATGAGCTTGGTCTCAGCCATTTATCTGCAAGCTTAGAAGAGTAGCAGTACAGTCACAGGTGGTCATGGGGGTTCTTAGCAATGAACCTATAAGCAGACAGTAACTATATGTTGGCTATACATTCTAGTATTTTATCCTGCGATGGAATTGCTCAGTTGCCAGGGGTAAGGACAAGGCTCCATCCCAGCTCCATCTTGGCCAGTCTCATTAGCCAGGCATCCCCGGGCTGTAGTCTCCTGCCCTGCTACACTCCAGAGGGCCCGGGGTGCAGCTTGGTTGTGTTGGAAGGGAGTCTCCTGTCAAGTTAAGTGCATGGTGTGAGGTGGAGTTGGACATGCATGTGTATTTGGGGTTAACAGTATGTTGTGAGGGTCTTTGCAGCAGCAGACTGCGGCTCTTGGGCCCAGGGGTTTCTCTGCTAGCTGCAGCCCCGACTCTTGCTCACCTGCATGGTGATACACACCACACACACACACACACACACACCACACACACACCACACACATACCACACACACACCACACACACCACATACACATACACACACACACACACACACATGTGTGTGTGCACACGCACGCCACACACACCACACACACACCACACACACACACCACACACACCACACACAACCACAAACACATACCACACACCACACACACACCACACACCACACACACACCACACACACCACACACACACCACACACACACCACACACACACCACACACACACCACACACACACACCACACACACCACACACCACACACACACCACACACCACACACACCCACACACCCCACACACACACACACACACACACACACACACACCCCTTCCCTAACATTATTTCCTCAGGGAGTTTCCCTTCAATCTTCCCTATGCTATGAAAATCAAGAGTTAACAACCGTGACCCCTCGGTGCATGTCCCCCGTGACCCCTCGGTGCATGTCTCCCATGAGCCCTCGGTGCATGTCCCTGACACGAGGTCCTCTTTCACAAGGGTGGTAGAAGGATCGGAGGCCAGCATGAGGTGGGAAGCAGGGCTGGGCGCAAGGCCCTATAAGTCTAGAAGATGCTCCGAGCACTGATGGTGCCTGGATAGCTCTTTGGTGGCCCACTTTCCCTGGCTTTCTTGAGGCAGCTAGCTGCAGGGGTATCGGAGTACCGAGCTTCTGTTCTCTCCAGGACTTACGGTTGTGCCCCAACCCCAAACCCCTGTAAAAGCTGAGTCCCGTCTGGGCCACAAGCTCAGAACAGTGAGTTAGTTGCCCAAAGGAACCTGGAGGTGGCCAGCCCGGCAGAGCAGAGAACCTGCTACATCCCATCCATGCCATGCGAAGGGTGCGTGCTGGGAGCCTGGCCACCAAGAGGGGCCCCACATGGTGTTGCTGCTCTCTGCCTGCAGGAGAGCATGTGTGTGCAACAGAGCTCTGCAGGGTCTTAATGGGGGCCAGGGAGGGGAGAGCTGAGGTCCCCAGGCTGCGTGTGCTCCTGGCCTGGCCGCATCTTCCCTTCTGGGTCTTTTTGGGGGGGGTCTGTATTGAGACAGGGTCTCCCTGTATCCCCAGCTGTCCTAGAACTCACTATGTAGACCAGGCTGCCTTTGAACTCACAGAGATCTGCCTGCTCTGCCTCCCAAGTGCTGGGATAAAGGTGTGCGACACCACATCTGTCTCTTTTGTGGGTTTCTTTGTGTGTGTGTGTATGTGTGTGTTTTAAATTTTTTCATTTTCCTAGCACTTGGAAGGCAGAGCCAGGCAGATCTCTGTGGATTGGAGGCCAGCTTTACATGAGTCCCAGGCCAACCAATGCTACATAATGAGACCCTGTTTCAAAATTTTATTTGTATTTTTATTTTTATTTTTTTAATTTTTTTTAAAATTTCTTTATGTGTATGAATGTACTGTCTGCATGCAGGTTTGTGTACCTGTTTCGTGCAATGCCGCGGAGGTCAGAAGACGGTGTCAGATTCCCCTGGAACTGGAGTTCTCCTGGAATTGGAGTTTCAGACGGTTCTCAGCCGCCATGTGGGTGCTGGGGATTGAACCCAGGTCCTTTGTAAGAGCAGTCGGCGCTCTTAACCACTAGGCCATCTCTCCAGCCCCTTATTTGTATTTTTAGTTACGTGTGTGTGGGAAGGGGTGGACATGTGCATGCAATGCCCTGAGGCCACAGTGGTTGAATCCCCTAGACAGTTGTTAGCTGCCTCACGTTGGTGCTGGGAACTAAATTTGGGTCCTCTGGAAGAACAATGAGTGTTCTTAACCACTGAGCCACCTCTCCAGCTCCCCATATATGTGGTTTTTGAGATAGTCTTTATACAGACCATGTTGGCCCTGACCTCACTATGTAGCCCAGGATAGCTCTGAACTGAAAGAGATCCTCCTGCCTCAGCCTCCCAAGTGGTGGGATTACAGGTGTGTGACACCATGCCTAGCTTTTCCTTTTGTGTGGACATTTATCAAAACCGGACAACTCTGCAGAGTTAGGCAACCTCCCTAGAGGTTGAGGTGGAGGGAAAGCTGGGATTCCAGCTCACTGTGTCTGAGCTGAAGGCTAGTTTATTCCTCCATAGCCTGTTGTGTCCCAAGAGGGATCTTACTTTTTTTTCTGCTTAGTGCTAGGGATTAAACCCAGGGCCATGTGTATAGTAGACAGATGCTCTACCACTGAGCCACACCCCAGCCCCTCTCTGGGGGATTCTAGGCAGGTGCTCTACCACTGAGCCACACGCCCAACCCCTCACTGGGAGATTCTAGGCAGGCGCTCTACCACTGAGCCACATCTCTGACATCTCACTGGGGGATTCTAGGCAGGTACTGTACCACTGAGCCACATCCCTAGCCCCTCACTGGGGACTCTAGGCAAATACTGCACTTCTGAGCTACATCCCCGCCCCTCTTTTTACTTTTTATTTTGAAACAGTCAAGCAGAGTTGCCCAGGTGGTCTTGAACTTGCAACCATCCTGCCTCAGCCTCTTTGGGCTGTGATTACAAGCCTGCCCCACCATGCCCAGCCTGCTCATCAGTGGATCACTTCACACCTGTGCACCCCAACCTTTCAGTCACTGGGCCCTTGGGTCATCTCTCCTTTGTTCTTCAGAACACGTTGCTGGGTAACTCTAGAAGAGTGCCTGGGAGCCAGAACACCTTCCCAGAGAACTTCACCCCTCCTCCCAACCTCCTAATTCCAGCAAATTCATCTTTTCCTGGCAAAATGCAGCCTTTTGCCTTCGACACCATGCTGTGAGTGGGTACAAAGTCCCTGGGAGCACATAGCAACCATCCAAACAGGAGGGGCCAGCATTTCCCCCAACTCTGAGAATGGGGAAACTGAGGCACCAAAAAACTGTAAGCTGGGCTGATTTGGATGGGTCTCTAGCTCCAGATTTCCCATCTCCCACAGCCCACTTCCCTCCATCTTCTGCTCTGAGTCAGTGCTGCCCCCTGCTGGCTTTTCCACTGGGACAAGGTAGTCAACAGGCACAGCTTCTTTTGGACCTGCCAGAACATGAGTGTGATCTGGTAGAGCAATGGATCTCCAGCAAAGGCGACTGCATTTTTAGTGTGGGGAGGGGAGGTGGCTGCTGGTATATGTCAGGTAGAGGTGGAGGGTGCTGCTGCACCTCCGTGTTGGTGGTGCTGGGCGTGGTGGCACATGCTTGTGATCCCAGCTAGGAGGTTGAGCAGGAGTTAGTTCAGGGTCATCCTTGGCTACACAGCAAGTTTGAGGTCAGCCTGGGCTTTAATATGAGACCTTGACTCAAAAAAGAAAAAGTGGTACCTATCAGGGAAGGAGAGACTGCAGGGTGGAAGGGGCCAAGATAGACTACAGGGATAAGGAGGGAGGCTGGGATGGGACCTGAAGGGTGAGGGTGCCAAGGTTGTTGTTGTTGTTGGTTTTTTTTTTTTAATTATTTTATGTGTATGAGTGTTTTATCTGCATGTATGTAAGTGCACCACATGGGTGTCATGCCCGCAGAAGCCAGAAGAGGGCGTCAGATTTCCTGGAACTGGAGTCACATATGGTTGTCAGCCACCACATGGGTACTCGGAATGGACCTAAGTCTTCTGTAAGAGCAGCCAGTTCTCTTAACCATTGAGCCATCTCTCTAGCTCAATTTATTTTATTTTTATTAATATGTATGAATGTGTGTCTGAATATGTGTATGCACATGCGTGAGCAGGTGCTTGCGGAGGCCAGAGGAATGTGTCAGAATTATAGGTGGTTCAGAGCCATCTGACGTAGGAATTGAACTTAGGTCTTCTGACAAACAAGCAACTGCTCTTAACCACTGAGCCATCTCTCCAGCCCAGATGCTAAGATTTTTCATAACAGCATGCTGGAGGAGGTATTGGAAGGAGCCAGCCCTGCAGAGGCCAGGAGATGAGGGACAAGCTGACGGCTCCGCCTCTCTCTCCCCCCAGGGTACATCCAGGCCTGCCGAGCTCTCATGATAGCCGCCATCCTTTTCAGCTCCCTGGGGCTCCTCCTAGGCATGGCCGGGCTGCGCTGCACCAGCATTGGCAACGTGGACCCACCCAGGAAAGCCAAGATAGCAGCCATTGCAGGGGCGCTACACATGCTTGCTGGTAATTAGGGGATACATGGGATGGGGTGGCCCCCACCACAGCCCCCTGACTTCTCTGCCATCATCTCTAGCTTCCCTGCCCCCACTTCTGCCTGCCTAACCGTCCCCTTTGTGTTGACCCCCGCCAGCCCTCCCCTCTTCCAACCCTGTCTGTATTTTCTAAAATCTCTGGACCATGACTTCGGGGTTGGTAGCCAGGTGAGCCAGGCATCAGGAGAAGCGTTTTCTTCAGTACTTACACCACCTAGCTAGGGAACTGGAGTTTGGGCACGCACTCACATGTGCATGTGGCCACACATAACACACACATAATGAGTTCAAGGCCACCCTGGGCTATGTAAGACCCTAGCTCCAAAACAAAACAAAACTCCAAACATAGCTATCCTGGGACCTATGTGCCCTGGCAGCCGGGGTCACAGGCTCTGGCTCCTTCCTGGGCTCTTCCCCACCCTGTCACCTCCATAGCCTTCTTGGGCCCCAGCTGCAGTTGCTTAAAAAGGGCAACTTAGGTCACTCCTCCTTCGCCTTCCCAGGTACCTGCGGGATGGTGGCTATCTCCTGGTATGCCTACAACGTCACCTCGACCTTCTTCAACCCCCACTATGCCGGAACAAAGTGAGTGAGGACCCCACCCTTGGGGACAGCAGGTGGGGATCCACCCGGCCCTCTTGGGCTAAATGGCTCCCCCCCTATTCCTCATCCCCTTCGTTCCAGGTATGAGCTGGGCCCCGCCCTCTACCTGGGCTGGAGTGCCTCTCTGCTGTCCCTCCTGGGAGGGATGTGTCTCTGCTCTGCCTGCTGCAGTGCTGCCAAGGAGGACCAGGCTCTCAGGTGAGGAGGAGACGAGTCCTGGGTGGCTGGGAGGGAGGAGAGCAGCGATGCGATGGCCATGAAGCCCTGTGCCCCCCCCGTCACCTGGCCTCCCTTTCCCCACAGCAGGGTCCGGCTTCCCTACAAGGCATCTTCGGTAGTGGTCCCCCCAGCCACCCCGGATGAAGGGGACAGCAGCTTCGGCAAATACGGCAAAAATGCCTACGTGTAGGAGCTCTGGCCCGTGGGTGCCGTTTCTCTTCCCACTATCCCCAGTGCTGAGCTGTCCCCAGGCCCCGAAGACCCGCGATAACCTCAGGGCAGCGTAAAGCTGGGCCTCTCTCTGGCCGTACCTCATTTGGCACTCCGACCTCTCCAGGAGCAGAACCCAGTCTGGGTGATTTGCATGGCCTCCTGTTGCTGGACCCAAGGGGAAGAGGTATCTGTTGTGTGTGCAGTTCCATATAAATACCTGTATAAATAAATGTATACTGTGATTGTTCTGGGGACTCTAGTGTCGTCAAGTTGCCTCTAAGTAAGGGAGTGGGAGGCTGATACCAGCAGTCCAACTCTCAAACCGTAGACTGTCGTCATTCTGTTCACCTTTGGGCTGAGTGGTCCAGTGAGATAGTGTTGCAAGATGGCTCAGTGGGGACAAGAGCTCGCCATACAAGCATGAGGACCCGAGTTCAAATCCCCAGGATCCAGAATGTAAAAGGCTGGGAGTAAAAGCTAGAGAGATGGCTCTGTTAAGAGCATTGGCAGAGGACCCAGTTCCATTCCCAGAACCCACACACACGGTGACTAACCACAGTCTATAACTCTAGCTGCAGAGGATTCAACACCCTCTCAGGTCTCCACTGGCACTGCCTGCATGCGCGCACTCACATACATACATGCAGGCAGTGCGCATACACACAGGTCTCCACTGGCACTGCCTGCACGCGCGCACTCACATACGTGCAGGCAGTGCGCATACATGCAGGTCTCCACTGGCACTGCCTGCACGCGCGCACTCACATACGTGCAGGCAGTGCGCATACACGCAGGTCTCCACAGGCACTGCCTGCACGCGCGCACTCACATACGTGCAGGCAGTGCGCATACACGCAGGTCTCCACAGGCACTGACTGCACGTGCGCACTCACATACGTGCAGGCAGTGCGCATACACGCAGGTCTCCCCAGGCACTGCCTGCATGCGCGCACTCACATACGTGCAGGCAGTGCGCATACACGTAGGTCTCCACAGGCACTGCCTGCATGCGTGCACTCACATACATGCAGGCAGTGCACATACACACAGGTCTCCACTGGCACTGCCTGCATGCGCACTCACATACATGCAGGCAGTGCACATACACATAAAAAAATGAGGTAAAAAATTTAAATGTAAAAAGCTGGCTGTGGTCCTGCTCCTGCCATGCCAGCGCTGGAGGAGTGGAGGCGGGAGCGGGTGGGACTTGCTGGCCACCAGCCTAGCTCCAGGTTTAGAGAGAGCCTGTCTCCAGCAAGTAAGGTGGAGAGCAATAGAAGAGCGAGCAAGTTAATTCAAAAGATGGGCAGCTGGGGCGACAGGTAGAACTCTTAACTTCAAGGCCAGCCTTGTCTACATAATGGGTTACAGACCAGCTGGGACTATATAGTAAGACCCTATCTATCTCAAAAAGTTAAAAAACTGGCTGGCAAGATGGCTCAGTGGTTAAGAGCACTGGCTGCTCTTGCAGCTAGACCTGGGTTCAGGTCCTAGCACCTACATGGTAGCTAACAACTGTCCATAATTCCAGGTCAGGTAAACTGACACCTTCTGGCCTCCATGGGCTTTGCATGACATAGGTGCACTTACATACATGCAGGCAAAACATTCTTACACATAAAAATACATTTTATTTATTTTTTATGTGTATGAGTGGACTGTCCGCATGTAGGTTTGTGCACCCATGTTGTGCAGTGCTGCAGAGGTCAAAAGAGGGCATCGGATTCCCCTGGAACTGGAGTTAAAGATGGTTCTCAGCCTCCATGTGGGTGCTGGGGATCAAACCCGGGTCCTCTGCAAGAGCAGTTGGCGCTCTTAACCACTAGGCCATCTCTCCAGCCCCCCAAAATACATTTTTTTAATTAAAAACAAACAAAAGCAGAGTGGCAGCTAGTTGCCGCGCAGTCGCCCACTCCAGGAAGCTGAAAGCAGCTGGGAGTGGCCCTAGTGTGGGAAGTAATGCTTCACTTTTGTTTTATTTTGTTTTTGAGACAGGGTCTTGCTGTGGCCCCAGCTGGCCTGGAACTCTTTGTAGACCAGGCTGGCCTCGATCTCACAGAGAGCTGTCTACCTCTACCTCCCAAGTGCCTGGATTTAAAGGCATAGACCACCATGCATACCTGGTTTTCTTTTTTTAAGATTTTATTATTTACTTATATGTATGTTTGTATATGTCTAATGTGCTTGTATGGGCAATGCCCACAGAGGCCAGAAGAGGGCACTGGATCCCCTGGAGCTGCAGTTACAGATGGCTGGTAGCACCAGTAGCCCTAGCTGACTTGGAACTCTCTATATAGATTAGCCTGCCTTTGAAATCGCAGAGATCCCCCTGCCTCTGACTCCTAGTGCTAGGATTAAAGGTGTGCACTACCATGCCTGGCTCAGCTCCTTCATATTTCCTTTTTTTGTTTGTTTGTTTAATAAAAGGAAGAATTTATTTCAACTTACAATTGACAGTTCTAGGGAATTAGAGTCCATTGTGGCAGGAAGCATGGTGGCCAGGGCTGGAGCAGAAAGCCAAGGTTTACATCTCCAATGAACACCAGAAGCTGGTAGAGCCTCTAGAGACTAGCAAGGCTTGTTAAACCCGTATTTCCTTTTTTGAGACAGCATTTCTCCCATTGTAGTCTAAGCTGGCCTTGACCCTGCAGCAATCCTCCAGCCTCAGTCTCTTTAAGTGCTTGGATGACTGGCACGTGCCACCACACATTCCCCATTCACCCTTCATAGATGCTCATGAAGAGTTTCTTGCTGGAAGCTGCAGTAGGCACCAAAAAACTTTAACTTAAATCTCAAAGAACTCAAACTAGGTGCAAACACAGGTGTAAACAGCAAGTAACTATATGATGGCCAAGGGGTTTGAGCTGCTTCATGGAGGAAGCTGACAACGAAGAAGCCCAACAAACTGCTCTGGGTGTTGGGCAATGTCACGGTGCACACTCAATGGATAAGGGCACTCACTGTGTAATGTCCAGTCTCAACCTTTGCTCTATCTGGGTGGTATGTAGCCAGGAGCATAGCGGGCGGATCCCTGGAGTTCATGGGCTAGGCTAGTCAGATCAGCGAGGGACCCTGTTCCACCCGACACCGCTGTTGGGCGTGGTGGACTGTTCCATCCAACGTAGCTGTTGGGCATGGTGGACTGCTCCATCCAACGTCCTGTTGAGCGTGGTGGCACAGGCCTTTAATCCCACCACTTGGGAGGTAGAGGCAGGCAGGTCTCTGAGTTTGAGACCTATCTGGTCTACATAGTGAGTTCCAGGCAAGTCAGGGTTACATAGTGAGACCTTGTCTCAAAAAAAGGTGTTGGGGGGTGGGGCACAGGTTGGAGAGATGCTCAGTGTTTAAGAGCACTGGCTACTCTTGCAGAGGACCTGGGTTCAGTTTCCAGCACCTACGTGGCATCTAACAACCATCCCTAAATCCAGTTTCAGGGGACCTGACCTCCTCTTCTGACTGCTCAGGCACTGCACGACACGGGTACACTGACATCCATGCAGGCAAAACACTCATGCACATAAAATAAAAAAAAATTTTTTTGGTCTTTTCGAGACAGGGTCTCCCTGTAGCCCCAGCTGTCCTGGAACTTGCTCTGTTCCAAGACCAGGCTGGCCTTGAACTCACAAAGATCCACCTGCCTCTGCCTCCCAAGTGCTAGGATTAAAGGCGTGTGCCACTTTGCTGGAACTCATTAGTGGCTTATTAATGTCAGTTGTTCATCAGATAGGATGCCCCTGCTGTGCTGAGGGTTACCAGGGTAATTTCAATGAGCTTACAAGATTATAATTTGCAATCCACTTAGACAACTTGTGAGTTGGAGCCTCTGTGAGCACTTAGCAGTGCCAGTACCCGGGCCACCAGGTCACACGCCTCTAAACTAGTATGTGGGGGTTCCCGTGCTGCTCATTTTCCTTCCTTCCTTCTTTCCTTCTTTCCTTCTTTCCTTCCTTCCTTCTTTCCTTCCTTCCTTCCTTCCTTCCTTCCTTCCCTCCCTCCCTCCCTCGTTTTTTGATACAGGGTCTCCCTGGACCCTCAGCTGGCCTAGAACTCTATGTAGACCAGGCTACCCTCAAACTCACAGAGATCTGAGTGCTAGCATTGAAGGCCTACACCACGCTGGTGTCTATGCTGGCTCTCACACACCACCCTGGTGTCTCTGCTGGCTTCCTCACACACCACCCTGGTGTCTGTGCTGGCCTCTCACCCACCACCCTGGTGTCTGTGCTGGCCCTCACCCACCACCCTGGTGTCTGTGCTGGCTCCCTCACACACCACTTCTGAGTGTAGGGGCTTCCTAAGGACAGCAGCTCCAAAACAGCAGGGACAAGAGTCCACCCGACCATTCCCATTGTTTTAAGTATCAGACAGCACCAGCTTGTCCCATAATAATGCTGTGCCATTCCTCAGTCCTCCCCTGTTGAGTGACACTATTCTCAGGGCTACATAAGCAAACATCTACTCACCCCAAATGGGGAACAAGGACAGACCAAAGCAAGGACGTCACCAGGTCCAACCTGGTGAAGCAGTTTTACTCATAGGAGTGTGGGTGAAGGGTTTCTTACAGGAGCAGAAATGATGCACAGACAGCTGTATCACCAAAGCCAACTCCGGCATGGTGACAGCTCAGGAGAGCGGGAAACCTGGCACTTGCTGCACAAACTAAAAAACAGCTCAACAGGATGGAGAGTGTCTTTTCCAACTCAGTTGGTCTGAGCCTCTTCCAGGAAGCTGGTATGGTCTGATGTTTTTCTGGAGTTCTGGATTATGTATGCTTGGGAGGGAGGCCTTAGTGAACTGGTCAATTTAGGGACTTCTGAAGTATGGAGCTGTCGCCTTCCTGAGATAAGGAGCTTCCCTGCAGGACAGACCACTTCACCTCCCCTTAGAACATCCTGTTGTTTCATTTCTGTTCTGGTTTCTATTGCCACAAAAACACTGACCAATCCAACTTGAGGAGGAAAGGGTTGATTTTTATCTTACATCTCCTGGGTCACAATTCATCACTGAGAGAAGTCAGGGCAGAAACCTGGAGGCAGGAGATGAAGTACAAACTATGGAGGAAAGCTGCTTACTGGCCTGCACTCAGCCTGCTTGCTTTCTTTTTTTTTAATTTTATTTATTTCTGTATGTGTATGAATGCACTGTCTGCATGCAGGTCTGTGCACCCGTGTCGTGCAATGCCGTGGAGGTCAGAAGAGGGTCTCGGATTCTCCTGGAACTGGAGTTCTCCTGGAATTGGAGTTTCAGACGGTTCTCGGCCGCCATGTGGGTGCTGGGGATCGAACCCAGGTCCTCTGCAAGAGTGGTCAGTGCTCTTAACCGCTAGGCCATCTCTCCAGCCCCTGCTTGCTTTCTTAAGAGCCCAGGCTCACCTGCCCTGGGGTGGTACCACCCACAGTGGGCTGGGCCCTCCCACATCTCTCAACAATCCAGAAAATGCCTCACAGACATGGCCACAGGCCAGTCCAGTAAAGGCATTTCCCAGCTGAGTCAAGCTGACAACTGAAGCTGTCCAGCACAGCCTCCTTTTAAGCATACTGTGTAAGTATGAGCTTCCCTTAAGACAGCATGTCTTATTTTGCAGGGAATTACTATACATCATACTACTTCCCTATTACCTAGCCCTTGAACCTAGTGCTACCTTGAAATATTCTGAGGGAATTTTGGGTACATACCTATGGTCATAGTTATTTGAGAGGCTGGGGGCGGGGCTGCAGATTGTGAGGTGAAGGATACAGAGTGAGTGCAGACTCAGCAACTTAGCGTTTACCACAACCCTAAGAACCTAAATTGGTACCCAGATCCATATGGTAAGAGAGGACTGATACATGCAAATTGTCCTCTGACCAACACATACATGGTGTGGCATGGGTGCATGTGTACGCGTGCATGTGCACACACACACAAACAGACATACTACACACAGACACAGATACATTTATTTTTATTGTTTTTTGAGACAGGGTCTCCCTGAAGCCCCAGCTGGCCTAAGAACTCACTATGTAGACCAGATCTCAGAAATCTCCTGCCTCTGCCTCCTAGGTAAGTGCTGGGATTAAAGGCACGTGCTACCATGCCTGGCATAAACAAATACTCAAAATGTTTTAAAAAAATTTTTTTTTAATGTGTATGAATGTACTGTCTGCATGTAGGTTGGTGCGCCCGTGTCGTGCAATGCCGCGGAGGTCAGAAGAGGGCGTCGGATTCCCCTGGAACTGGAGTTAAAGATGGTTCTCAGCTGCCATGTGGGTGCTGGGGATTGAACCTGGGTGCTCTGCAAGAGCAGTTGGTGCTCTTAACCGCTAGGCCATCTCTTCAGCCTCTAAAAATATTCATTTTATACTCATTCATGTTTGGCATGAATTAATATTTTCTTAAAAACCTTCAGACATATATAAAAAGAGGATTACTAAAAATAGCACCTGGGAGATGGAGGGAGGAGGGTCATGAGTTCAAAGTCTCGCATACATAGTGAGTTCAAGGCCAGACTAGGCTACATAAGACCCTGTCTCAAACAAACAAAACCCAAAGCAGCAGCTGATAAAAGCAGAGAAGGCAGTGTCAGCCTTCAATCCCAGCACGGAGGAGGCAAAGGCAGTTGGAACTCTTGATTTTAGGGCTGGCCTGGTCAGCATAGTGAGTTCCAGACCAGCCAGGGTATAGAGTGAAGCCTGTCTCAAAAAAAAGGGTGGTAAACCGGCAAACATAGTACCAGACCTCGACCCCTCCTCCACAAACACCCCAGAACAGTCGGCAGGCTCTCTGCTCCAGGGCTTTTATTATCTCAGTGCTCTTTGGGTTGGACCCACCAGGAAAACAGTCTCAGTGGGGTGTGGCCTTCCCAGGGAGGCAGGACATGGTTCTGCCGGGCCAGTGGGCAGCTCCTTTCTGATGAACTGGGTGTGGGAGTAGCGGGTAGACGCTTCCTCTCAGTATGCTAGATTCACATAGTCCACTTTAGACACCTGCAGAGAGAGTAGGGGGGCACTGATTGATTGGACGAAGTGGTCCTGAGAGCCCACAGGAAAGTGGCTGCTCGTGTAAAGGGGTGCGGCTCAGGCTCAGGCTCAGGGTCACCTGGTTTCCTGATGGGTGCCCAGGCAGCGAACGGTGCAGTACCGGGCCCCACAGCTCACGCAGGTATATGGTGACGGGAATCCACACACGGCACAGAAGGGGCGCTGGGGCCGGGATGGGGGTCCTGCACAGGCTGTCAGGTAGTTGGGACCCTCAGACACACTCAGGTTCTGTAGGGACAGAGTTGGGGACACAGGCACTTTGACTTCTCCACCTTGCTGTGTGGCTGGCATCCATCGGGGGTCAGGAAGAGCACAGGCTTCACCCCTCCCCTGTCCATGGCTCCCCCGAGGGCTAACCCCTCTCTCACCTGCTCCTCCAGCAAGGCCTGGAAGTTTTTTCGGAATCGAAGTTTGAAATGGTCACCTCGAGTTTTCTTCTTTTTCTTTCCTGGGGATCAAAAAGAATGGAGCAGCTGATGCCCGGAGACACATGGTGCAGAACACAGCCTCTGCCCACAGCTGGCACCCGGAGGAGACACATGGTGCAGAATACAGCCTCTGCCCACAGCTGGCGCCCGGAGGAGACACATGGTGCAGAACACAGCCTCTGCCCACAGCTGGCACCCGGAGACACATGGTGCAGAACACAGCCTCTGCCCACAGCTGGCACCCGGAGNAGACACATGGTGCAGAACACAGCCTCTGCCCATAGCTGGCACCTGGAGACACATGGTGCAGAACAAAGCCTCTGCCCATAGCTGGCACCTGGAGACACATGTGCAGAACACAAGCCTCTGCCCACTAGCTTGGCACCTGGAGACACATGGTGCAGAACAAGCCTCTGCCCAAAGCTGGCACCCAGGAGACACATGGTGCAGAACAAGCCTCTGCCCAAGCTGGCCCGGGAGACACATGGTGCAGAACACAGCCTCTGCCCATAGCTGGCACCCGGAGACACATGGTGCAGAACACAGCCTCTGCCCACAGCTGGCGCCCGGAGGAGACACATGGTGCAGAACACAGCCTCTGCCCACAGCTGGCGCCCGGAGGAGACACATGGTGCAGAACACAGCCTCTGCCCACAGCTGGCGCCCGAGGAGACACATGGTGCAGAACACAGCCTCTGCCCACAGCTGGCGCCCGGAGACACATGGTGCAGAACACAGCCTCTGCCCATAGCTGGCACCCGGAGACACATGGTGCAGAACACAGCCTCTGCCCACAGCTGGCACCCGGGAGACACATGGTGCAGAACACAGCCTCTGCCCACAGCTGGCACCCGGAGGAGACACATGGTGCAGAACACAGCCTCTGCCCACAGCTGGCACCGGAGACACATGGGTGCAGAACACAGCCTCTGCCCACAGCTGGCACCCGGAGGACACATGGTGCAGAACACAGCCTCTGCCCACAGCTGGCACCCGGAGGAGACACATGGTGCAGAACACAGCCTCTGCCCATAGCTGGCACCCGGAGGAGACACATGGTGCAGAACACAGCCTCTGCCCACAGCTGGCACCCGGAGACACATGGTGCAGAACACAGCCTCTGCCCACAGCTGGCACCCGGAGGAGACACATGGTGCAGAACACAGCCTCTGCCCACAGCTGGCACCGGAGGAGACACATGGTGCAGAACAAGCCTCTGCCCACAGCTGGCACCGGAGACACATGGTGCAGAACACAGCCTCTGCCCACAGCTGGCACCCGGAGACACATGGTGCAGAACAAAGCCTCTGCCCACAGCTGGCACCGGAGACACATGGTGCAGAACAAAGCCTCTGCCCACAGCTGGCGCCCGGAGGAGCACATGGTGCAGAACACAGCCTCTGCCCATAGCTGGCACCTGGAGACACATGGTGCAGAACAAAGCCTCTGCCCACAGCTGGCGCCCGGAGACACATGGTGCAGAACACAGCCTCTGCCCACAGCTGGCACCGGGGAGACACATGGTGCAGAACACAGCCTCTGCCCAAGCTGGCACCGCTGGAGACACATGGTGCAGAACAAAGCCTCTGCCCATAGCTGGCACCTGGAGACACATGGTGCAGAACACAGCCTCTGCCCATAGCTGGCACCTGGAGACACATGGTGCAGAACAAAGCCTCTGCCCATAGCTGGCACCCGGGAGACACATGGTGCAGAACAAGCCTCTGCCCATAGCTGGCACCTGGAGACACATGGTGCAGAACATAGCCTCTGCCCACAGCTGGCCCCGGAGGAGGCACATGGTGCAGAACACAGCCTCTGCCCATAGCTGGCACCCGGAGGAGACACATGGTGCAGAACAAAGCCTCTGCCCACAGCTGGCACCTGGAGACACATGGTGCAGAACACCGCCTCTGCCCACAGCTGGCACCGGGGAGACACATGGTGCAGAACAAAGCCTCTGCCCATAGCTGGCACCCGGAGACACATGGTGCAGAACACAGCCTCTGCCCACAGCTGGCACCCGGAGACACATGGTGCAGAACACAGCCTCTGCCCACAGCTGGCACCCGGAGACACATGGTGCAGAACAAAGCCTCTGCCCATAGCTGGCACCTGGAGACACATGGTGCAGAACACAGCCTCTGCCCACAGCTGGCGCCCTGAGGAGACACATGGTGCAGAACAAAGCCTCTGCCCACAGCTGGCGCCCGGAGGAGCACATGGTGCAGAACACAGCCTCCGCCCACAGCTGGCACCCGGAGACACATAGGTGAGAACACAGCCTCTGCCCACAGCTGAGCACCCAGAGGAGACACATGGTGCAGAACACAGCCTCTGCCCACAGCTGGCACCCAGGAGGAGACACATGGTGCAGAACATAGCCTCTGCCCACAGCTGGCCCCGGAGGAGACACTGGTGCAGAACACAGCCTCTGCCCACACGCTGGCACCCGGAGGAGACACATGGTGCAGAACAAGCCTCTGCCCACAGCTGGCACCCGGAGGAGCACATAGGTGCAGAACACAGCCCTCTGCCCACTAGCTGGCACCCGGAGGACACATGGTGCAGAACACAGCCTCTGCCCATAGCTGGCACCCGGAGACACAAGGTGCAGAACACAGCCTCTGCCCAAGCTGGCACCCGGAGACACATGGTGCAGAACAAAGCCTCTGCCCATAGCTGGCACCCGGAGGAGCACAGGTGCAGAACACAGCCTCTGCCCACAGCTGGCACCCAGCGGACCGGTAAGACACAGTCTGCAGTGCCCGGAAGACACAGCTAGTTATGTCAAGGACATCTGCCCACAGCTTGGACCTTAACATCTAACGAAGGAGAATGGTATGACAAAACAAGCCTGCCCAAGTGCACCATCGAGGAAACACGTGAGACCACAGCTCTGCCCACAGTGCGCAAGTAGGACAGGTGCAGCACAGCTGCAGCGACGGAGCACATGGTGCAGAACAAAGCCTCTGCCCACTAGCTGGCACCCAGGAGACACATGGTGCAGAACAACCTCCACAGCTGCTCCGGAAGAACAGGCAAATGCCCCATAGCTGGCACCATGGAGACACCATGGTGCAGAACACAGCCTCTCCCCATAGCTGGCACCCTGGAGACACATGGTGCAGAACAAGCCTCTGCCCACTAGCTGCCACCGGGAGACACATGGTGCAGAACAAAGCCTCTGCCCAAGCTGGCACCGGAGACACATGTGCAGAACACAGCCTCTCCCACAGCTGGCACCGAGGAGACACATGGTGCAGAACAAAGCCTCTGCCCATAGCTGGCACCTGGAGACACATGGTGCAGAACAAAGCCTCTGCCCATAGCTGGCACCGGAGGAGGCACATGGTGCAGAACACAGCCCCTGCCCACTAGCTGGCGCCCGGAGAACACAATGGTGCAGAACACAGCCTCTGCCCACAGCTCGCACCGAGGAGACACATGGTGCAGAACAAAGCCTCTGCCCAATGCAGGAGCATGTGCAGAACACAGCTCTGCACAGAGACGACATGGTGCAGAACAACCTGACCACGACCGCCAAAAACACATGTGCGACATTGCCCACAGCTGCACCGGAGGAGACACATGGTGCAGAACAAGCCTCTGCCACATGCTGCACTTCGGAGGACACATGTGCAGAACAAAGCTCTGCCCATAGCTAGCGCACTGGAGACACATGGTTGCAGACACACGCCTCTAGCACCACAGCTGGCACCGGTGCCAGCTGTGGTGCTAGAGGCCGTGTGTCTGCACCATGTGTCTCCGTTGGCTAGCTGTGGGCAGAGCTTTGTTCTGCACCAGTGTGTCCTCCAGGGTGCCAGCTATGTGGCAGAGGCTTGTTCTGCACCATGTGTCTCCTCGGTGCCAGCTATGGGCAGGTGTGCAATGTGTCCTGGCGACGCGTGGTAGCTTGTTCTGCACCATGTGTTCGTCCGTCTGGGCATGCGGTTGCCATGCCCGTGATGTGGGCAGAGGCTTTGTTCTGCACCATGTGTCTCCACCGGGTGCGAGCTGTGGGCAGAGGCTGTGTTCTGCACCTTGTGTCTCCGGGCTGCCAGCTTGGGCAGGGCTGTGTTCTGCACCATGTGCCTCTCCAGGGTGCCAGCTATGGGCAGAGGCTTTGTTCTGCACCATGTGTCTCCAGGTGCCAGCTATGGGCAGAGGCTTTGTTCTGCACCATGTGTCTCCCCGGTGCCAGCTGTGGGCAGAGGCTGTGTTCTGCACCATGTGTCCCGGGTGCCAGCTGTGGGCAGAGGCTTTGTTCTGCACCATGTGTCTCCATCGGGTGCCAGCTAGTGGGCAGAGGCTTGTTCTGCACCATGTGTCCTCCGGGTGCCAGCTATGGGGAGAGGCTTGTTCTGCACCATGGTGTCTCCATGGTGCCAGCTATAGAGGCGATTGCTGCGGTAGCGCTGGGAGGCTGTGTTCTGCACCATGTGTCTCCTCGGGTGCCAGCTAGTGGGCAGAGGCTTATGTTCTGCACCATGTGCTCCAGGTGCCCTGAGAGCTGGTCTGACTGGTCCCTATTGTGGGCCTGTGGGCAGAGGGTGGTCTCGTGTTTCTCGTGTCACTGGGCAAGTGGTTCCTGTCATCCTGTTCTCCGTTACGATGTTGAAGTCCAGCTGTGGGCAGAGGCTGTGAAACTGCTGTGTCTGCAGCTTGCAGGAGTGTGGTCTTGACCGGTCCTCGGGTGCCAGCTGTGGGCAGAGGCTGTGTTCTGCACCATGTGTTCCTCCGGGTGCCAGCTATGGGCAGAGGCTTTGTTCTGCACCATGTGTCTCTCGGGTGCCTAGCTTGGGCAGAGGCTGTGTTCTGCACCTTGTGTCTCCGGGTGCCAGCTATGGGCAGAGGCTGTGTTCTGCACCTGTGTCTCTCCGGGTGCCAGCTGTGGGCAGGGGCTGTGTTCTGCACCTGTGTCTCCGGGTGCCAGCTGTGGGCAGAGGCTTATGTTCTGCACCATGTGTCTCCTCCGGGTGCCAGCGTGTGGGCAGAGGCTGTGTTCTGCACCAGTGTCTCCTCCGGGTGCCAGCTGTGGGCAGAGGCTTGTTCTGCACCATGTGTCTCCTCTGGGTGCCCTAGCTGTGGGCAGAGGCTGTGTTCTGCACCATGTGTCTCCTCTGGGCGCTAGCTGTGGGCAGAGGCTGTGTTCTGTCACCTTGTGTCTCCGGGTGCCAGCTGTGGGCGGAGGCTGTGTTCTGCACCATGTGCTCCTCCGGGCGCCAGCTGTGGGCAGAGGCTGTGTTCTGCACCATGTGTCTCCTCCGGGCGCCAGCTGTGGGCAGAGGCTGTGTTCTGCACCATGTGTCTCCAGGTGCCAGCTGTGGGCAGAGGCTGTGTTCTGCACCATGTGTCTCCGGGTGCCAGCTGTGGGCAGAGGCTGTGTTCTGCACCATGTGTCTCCGGGTGCCAGCTGTGGGCAGAGGCTGTGTTCTGCACCATGTGTCTCCGGGTGCCAGCTATGGGCAGAGGCTTTGTTCTGCACCATGTGTCTCCCCGGTGCCAGCTGTGGGCAGAGGCCGTGTTCTGCACCATGTGTCTCCAGGTGCCAGCTGTGGGCAGAGGCTTTGTTCTGCACCATGTGTCTCCTCCGGGTGCCAGCTATGGGCAGAGGCTGTGTTCTGCACCATGTGCCTCCTCCGGGGCCAGCTGTGGGCAGAGGCTATGTTCTGCACCATGTGTCTCCAGGTGCCAGCTATGGGCAGAGGCTTGTTCTGCACCATGTGTCTCCCGGTGCCAGCTATGGGCAGAGGCTTTGTTCTGCACCATGTGTCTCCAGGTGCCAGCTATGGGCAGAGGCTGTGTTCTGCACCATGTGTCTCCAGGTGCCAGCTATGGGCAGAGGCTTTGTTCTGCACCATGTGTCTCCAGGTGGGTGCCAGCTTGGGCAGAGGCTGTGTTCTGCACCATGTGTCTCCTCGGTGCCAGCTGTGGGCAGAGGCTGTGTTCTGCACCATGTGTCTCCGGGGGCCAGCTGTGGGCAGAGGCTTTGTTCTGCACCATGTGTCTCCAGGTGCCAGCTATGGGCAGAGGCTGTGTTCTGCACCATGTGCTCCTCCGGGCGCCAGCTGTGGGCAGAGGCTTTGTTCTGCACCATGTGTCTCCGGTGCCAGCTGTGGGCAGAGGCTTTGTTCTGCACCATGTGTCTCCGGGTGCCAGCTGTGGGCAGAGGCTGTGTTCTGCACCATGTGTCTCCGGTGCCAGCTGTGGGCAGAGGCTTGTTCTGCACCATGTGTCTCCTCCGGTGCCAGCTGTGGGCAGAGGCTGTGTTCTGCACCATGTGTCTCCTCCGGGTGCCAGCTGTGGGCAGAGGCTGTGTTCTGCACCATGTGTCTCCCGGTGCCAGCTGTGGGCAGAGGCTGTGTTCTGCACCATGTGTCTCCTCCGGGTGCCAGCTGTGGGCAGAGGCTGTGTTCTGCACCATGTGTCTCCTCCGGGTGCCAGCTGTGGGCAGAGGCTGTGTTCTGCACCATGTGTCCTCCGGGTGCCAGCTGTGGGCAGAGGCTGTGTTCTGCACCCATGTGTCTCCGGTGCCAGCTGTGGGCAGAGGCTTGTTCTGCACCATGTGTCTCCTCCGGGTGCCAGCTGTGGGCAGAGGCTGTGTTCTGCACCATGTGTCTCCTGGGTGCCAGCTGTGGGCAGAGGCTGTGTTCTGCACCATGTGTCTCCGGGTGCCAGCTATGGGCAGAGGCTGTGTTCTGCACCATGTGTCCTCCGGGCGCCAGCTGTGGGCAGAGGCTGTGTTCTGCACCATGTGTCTCCTCTGGGCGCCAGCTGTGGGCAGAGGCTGTGTTCTGCACCATGTGCTCCTCCGGGCGCCAGCTGTGGGCAGAGGCTGTGTTCTGCACCATGTGTCTCCTCCGGGCGCCAGCTGTGGGCAGAGGCTGTGTTCTGCACCATGTGTCTCCGGGTGCCAGCTATGGGCAGAGGCTGTGTTCTGCACCATGTGTCTCCCGGGCCAGCTTGGGCAGAGGCTTGTTCTGCACCATGTGTCTCCTGGGTGCCAGCTTGGGCAGAGGCTTGTTCTGCACCATGTGTCTCCGGTGCCAAGCTATGGGCAGAGGCTTGTTCTGCACCAATGTGTCTCCAGGTGCCAGCTATGGGCAGAGGCTTTGTTCTGCACCATGTGTCTCCAGGTGCCAGCTATGGGCAGAGGCTTTGTTCTGCACCATGTGTCTCCAGGAGGAGGAGGAGGAGGAGGAGGAGGAGGAGGCAAAATGTATAAATATTATGATCCAGAGACTGTAAGTAGTAATACACAAAACCTAACCTGAGTAGTCTTTTTCTAAGTCCCAAATGTAAATCATTATATTTTCTGTACTGTGCCTGCCTTTGTCCAGTGTTTCATGTCTATCTCTGGACCAACACTGGAGTCAGCTTCAAATAAACCTCAATGGACTTGGAGTAGAAAAGTAGTATGTTCTCACTGGTTAAAATCCTACTTCCGCATTCTATTCTGGAAGACTAGGCAGTGTGGTGAGGGAGAAAGACTGCACCAAGAACTAATTTTTTTTCTTCCATAAACATTCCTGCATGCCAAGGGCCAAAAGGACAGAGAATATCAAATCTGTTAGGAAAGCCAAGGAACAGGAAGACCCACAGCCAAACCCCAAAAGCACTAGTTAGAAACAAAAACAGCAAGGATCACAGAGTTGCTATCACTTGGTGAATTCATGAAATCAGCCCACAGATGCCAAGACTGAGGAACTGGTTTCACAGACTTTAATATTCTTCAGCCATCTGAATAAGCAATAATGCAAGTGGAAATCTATTCATGACTGCTTAATTCAAAGAAGAATGGCTTTTCTTTTAATGGATACAGGAAAGTCTGAAGGCAAATATTGAATTTCATGATAGGAGGAATGAGTAATATAGGGGACAGCTGCTAAGGAAACATTTTCTTAATTGAAAAAAGATGAGGATTTTTTTATGCATACAAAAATCAGCTTCTGACAACACTGCCACTTCTCCAACAGTATTTTGGATGTAGAGTGCAAACAAGCTTCATATTTTAGAGATAAAGGGATTAAGCGTTAATATTCAGAGTTTATGATAGAAGAAGGTTTTGAATTGTGTTAGCCCCTGGAAGTAATGGCACTGACTAACTGAGATCCATCTTCTCTTCAGACTCCAGGAGGAAGAAGATCCTCCCCACGACACATTTCTCAAATCTTTTCTCTCACTTTTAGCTCCAGGCCTAAGAATGCTAGTACTCTGAGAATTCAGACACAAATAGAGAGGTATGTTGGAAACTATTCCAAGAATCACAAGGTAAGCCTTGAAAGCTTTTAGTGATTAGATCACAGAATCGTGTTCAGATGGGTTTTGCCTGGTTTTTACTCTATAAGATAGTAGAAAAAAATTGTCTTAAAACCCATTTTACAAACCTTATAGCTACAGTTCCTACACCTAGCTGCACTTAGAGTTATCATGTATGCTTAAAGAGATGCCAAAGGCAAGGCCCCAATCAAAATCAATTGAAACAGAATCTCTGAGAGTAGGCATTCAGGTCTTGATGTTTTTGTAAAACTCCCCAGGTGATTTTATCCTGTATCCTTTATGAAAATCTCTGCTTAACAATGTGGTGAATATATGTACTTATTAAGTTGTATAGCATTCTCGATACAGAGTCTCATTCACAATAAAACATCATATGAAACATAACCAGTCAGCATTTTCCTAAATTCCAGTGCTTCCTATGGGTATTGATCCATACTTCCTGACTTTGACATAACTTCCTGACTTTGAATGTCTCACTTTGCATGCCCAATGTATGAAAAATGGTACCTATAGCTTTCACTTTCCCTTGGAGTACCAAGGGATAGTGCCATAATGAAATTCATTTTGGTTTGAGGGTGCTACTTCTCTTTTAAAAATATTTTATTATTTTTTTTATTTTTTGTGTATTGTCTGTGTGCTGGATAGCTTTAGTGTCAACTTGACACACCTGGGTTTAGGGAGCCTCAATTGGGGAATTGGCTCCATTCGACTGACCTGTGGCCACATCTGTGGAGTATTGTCTTGATTGTCGGGCAATGTGGGAGGGCCCAGCCCACTATGGGTGGTGCCACGTCTGGGAAGGTTGTTGCAAACCTTGTAAGAGGGCAGGCTGGTCATGGGCCAGGGAAGCAGGCCAGTAAGCAGCACTCCTCCATGGCCTGTGCTTCAGCTCCTGCCTCCAGGTTCCTGCCCTGACTTCCTGCTTTGGGCTCATTGAGTGATAAACTATGACCCAGGAGATGTGAGCTGAATAAACCCATTCCTCCCCAAGTTGGTGTCGGTCAGAATGTTTTGTCACAGCAATTGAAGAGAAACTAGAACAGTCTGCATGCATGTAAGTGCACCCGCGTTGTGTAATGCTTGTGGAGGTCAGAAGAGGGTATTGGATTCCCCTGGAACTGTAGTAATGGTGGTTATTAGCTGATATGTGGGTGCCGGGAATTGAACCCAGGTCCTGTACAAAAGCAGCCAGTGCTCTCAACTGATGAGCTATCTCTCCAGCCCAAAATAATTGCTTCCTAACAGAGATCAATGCTTTAAATTATAGAAATCCAAGTATGACCTTTAATTAAAATTTGAAAATAATATTGTATAGAGAAAAGGATTACCACTTATAGGAAATTACCTTGCATTTGGCTTCAAAATTAATTGGAAATCAAAGGAGGAAAATGAACTCCTCACTGAAAAGTCTGCTTTGTTGGGATGAACTCTTTTGATGGAAATATTTTTCAGGGAGATAAAATATGAGCACTGTGGTGGGCTTAGGGGCCCATGGCTATAGTCTTTGCTACTCCTGCAGAATCATGAGCTTGAAGCCAGTCTGGAAAGCATACAAAGTCCCTGTCTCAAAACTTTTATATGCCAGGTGTGGTGGCACATGCCTTTAATCCTGGCACTCGGGAGGCAGAGGTAGGCTGATCTCTGTGAGTTCAAGGCCAGCCTGGTCAACATAGCAAGCTCTACCTGGGGATATAGGAAGACACTGTCTTAAAATATATATATTATTTTTACTGTTTTTATGTGTATGAGTGTTTTCCCTGCATGTATGTAGGCACGCCATATACATGCAATGGCCACAGAGGTCAGAAGAGGGTATTGGATCCCCTGGAACTGGAGTTAGGGACAGTTGTTAGCTGCTATGTGGGTGCTGAGAATCAAACCTGGGTCTTCTGGAAGAACAGCAAGTGTTCTTACTTGCTGAGCCATCTTTCCAGCCTTGATTTTTTTTTTTTCAATGATACTTTATTTTTAGTAATATTTTTTTCTATCTCATACATGATTGGACACAATATTTGCTTTTAAAATTAACAGTCACAAAGAAACAGTGGTTTTTATAATAAAGGTGATCAAAGAGCTGAATCTTAAGGCCTCAACAACATTGGATATTATTATTATTTTTTTTTTTTTGGTCTTTTCAAGACAGGGTCTCCTTGTAGCCCCAGCTGTCCTGGAACTCGCTCTGTAGACCAGGCTGGCCTTGAACTCCTGCCTCTGCCTCCCAAGTGCTAGGATTAAAGGCGTGTGCCACCGTGCCCAGCTTATTATTTTTTTTACTAACAGTAAGATCTGTTTTATTTCTGGTGAGCAGTGATTGTTTCTCCAGTGGTTTCTGTTCATCAAATGGTCATGACTGATGGTTTACTATGTCTCCTGCTTTCAGGGGACTCAACCAAATGCGTCCTCATTTCCAGTCAAGAGGTGTTGACAATCTGTTAGTGAAGTCCCTACACCAGGATGTGTGGTTAAGTGAGGAGTCCTGCTTTGGCTGCCAGGGCTACATTCTGCTGAATATGAAACTCCTAAAATCTCATGGATATTCTCTGTGTCATTTTCAAATATTTCTGTAAGCAATGTTCTGAACAGGTAATCTCTTCAGGTTTCACCTCTCTTGTTGTGAAGTCTTTAACAGAGTCCAAAAAGCAGATTTCTGTAAGTTTATTGCAGGTTCCAAGGAATTCTTTTTAACTTTTATCTGATCAGATTCTGGGATCTGTGCAGCCATATTCTTTTAACATACTTTCTGATGAATGAGTTTCTTTTCTGTTCTGGAAAAGCAATTGTCCAGCCTTTGTCCCAATGTCTATAGTGAGGCCAGGGTTTCCTATTCAGTCACAGGCTCTCAGACTCTGGTACCACCAAGGGACTGTGTGGTGAGTTGGTTCAGGGGGTGGTGGGTCAGTACAGACCAGGCACTAGTGGTGCAGGATGGCCCAGTCTTGATTTTTTTTTTTTTTTTTTTTTTTTTTTGTCTTTTTGAGACAGGGTCCCTACCCTGTACCCCAGCTGTCCGGGAACTCCCTCTGTAGACCAGGCGGGCCCCCTGGAACCACAAAGATCCACCTGCCTCGGCCCCCCAAGGCTAGATTAAAGGCGTGGGCCACCACGCCTGGCTTCATCCTTATTGTTTTAATTTATGAGGTATAACGGCCCCTGCAATGTACATAAGTGGCAGCACTGGGTTACAGTGCCTGTGGAGACTCAGAAGAGATCACAGATCCCCTGGACGGAGCTAAAGATCAGTGGTACCTTCCACTTGGGTGCTGGGAATCGAACCCAGGTTCTGTCATCTCTCCACCCCCCTTTTTTTTTTTTTTTTAATATTTTTTGAGAAAGGGTCCTCACTGTGCCCCCAGCTGGCCCGGAACGCACTCTGTAGAACCAGGCTGGCCTGAACTCACAAAGATATCCACCTGCCTCCTTGCATCCCAAGTGCAGGATTAAGAGGTGCACCACACTTTTTATTTATTTATTTATTATTTATTTATTTATTTATATATATTTTAATTGATATTATTATTTATTTATCTTATTGTATTTATTTATTTATATTTATTTATTTATGTCTTTTTGAGTGAGACAAAGCTCCCCTGTAGCCCAGTTGTCCTGGAAACTCACTCTGTAGAACCAGACTGTGGCCTGGAACTCACAGAGCGCCCCCTGCCTCTGGCCTCCCAAGTGGCAGGATTAAGGGCATGCACCACGCCTGCCTCAGTCCGTGATTTTTAATTTTAGATAAAGACTGCCTGCATGTACATAAGTGCAGCACGTGGGTACAGTGCCTGTGGAGACCAGAAGAGATCATCAGATCCCCTGGAACGGGAGCTAAAGACTCATGTTACCTGCCACGTGGGTGCTGGGAATCGAACCCAGGTTCTGTCATCTCTCCACCCTTTTTTTTTTTTTTAATATTTTTGAGACAGGGTCTCATTGTGGCCCCCAGGTGGCCCGGAACTCACTCTGGTAGACCAGCCCGGCCGTTGAACGCACAAGAGCCCACCTGCCTCGGCATCCCAAGTGCTAGGATTAAAGATGTGCCCACACTTTTTATTTAGTTATGTATTATTTATTTATGTATTTATGCTATTTATAGTTATTTATTTATTTATTTATTGATGTCTTTTTGAAGTGAGACAAGGTTCTCCCTGTAAAGCCAC
Source organism: Rhizomys pruinosus (assembly GCA_009823505.1). Lineage (NCBI taxonomy): Eukaryota > Metazoa > Chordata > Mammalia > Rodentia > Spalacidae > Rhizomys > Rhizomys pruinosus. The sequence goes on along the minus strand of VZQC01013045.1, from coordinate 3,177,089 downwards.
CAGTTGGAGCTGGAACTCACCTGGAAGACCAACGGGCTTGAACTCACAGAGCTCCGCCCGACGCCTCTCTCTGCCTCCCAAAGCTCCCCCCCCCCCCCCCCAAGTGCTAAGAATTAAAGGCTTGTCCACCACGCTGGCTTCAGCCTTGATGTTTTCAATTTAATGAGTATACTGCCACTCATGTAACTAAGGTGCAGCACTTTGGGTAACCGTGCCTGTGGAGACCAGAAGACGATCATCAGATCCCCTGGAACGGGACGCTACAGCGACTCCAATGTTTACCTGCCCGTGGGTGCGGAGGCAATCGAACCCAGGTTCTTTCATCTCTCCCACCCTTTTTTATTTTTTTTTAATATTTTTGAACACGGGTCTCATTGACTGGTCCCCCCGGTGGCCCTTGACCTCACTCTGTATACCAGGCTGGAGGCCTTGTACTCACAAATATCCACCGCCTCTGCCTCCCAAGTGCAAGATTAAAGATGTGCCCCACACTTTTTATTTAATTTTAATTTATTTATTTATATTTATATAATATATAGTTTAATTTATTTATTTATGTCTTTTTTGAGTGGGACAAGGTCTCCCGAATAGCCACAGTTGTCCTGGCCTCACTCTGTCGACCAAGACTGTGCCTTGAACTCACAGAGCCTCGCCTGCCGCTCCTCCGAAGTGCTAGGATTAAAGGCGTCACGCTCCATCACAAGACACCTGGACAAGAACTTTAGTTAAAAAAAAAATAGGGCCACAATATCACAGTGTAACACTTTCTTTAACTTGTAGGACAATTTATAGGAATTAAGCTTAAATTTTAACTTCCCAAATAAGTAGAAGTTTTAGCCCAGTCATCTAGCGTTAAAGAGCAAAGTGTTTATGGGGTAAAATTTATTTAGCAGTACTCAACTCTGCCCAAGCCTTATCCACCCAGTTAGGATAGTTTAAGGCTTAGTGAATTGGTTAGATTAGTTAAATTTAGGTGTAAGTTTTGGTGGAAATGTAATACATTGAACTAATTGGGATATAAAATGTTAATTGGTTTTTATTATAATTTTTTTGGGTTAGGTATACAAATGGCCTATATATTGTTTCTGAATTACACAACATCACATTATAAAACATTCTTTTACTTGTAGGACAAATTAAAGGAACTAGCTTAAATTGCCTTCCCAAAATAAGTAGCATACAGTCAATGAGAATCAGTTTGGGTAAATGTAATGAAAGCTTAGCCCTTTGGCTCCTGTTTATGGGTAGGTGTAAGACAACTTAGGCATCTATAGTCAAAACATAACAACCTAAAAAAAAGAAAAAAGAGGAGGGGGGGGGGGAAAAAAAAAACATTAAATCAACTTTTTCTGGGTTACAAATGGAAAACTGTGTGTTTTCCAATCCTATTGAATAAATTTTCAATTTTCTGATCTTGAAAATAAAAATGGGAGGAGAATTTTACATTCCCACAGGTAAAAATCCTCCCTTCACCAATATTAAATGCCTGAAAATGTACCACTTTGGCTGTGCAGGATGGACTGAGGAATGCCAGCATAGAGGCTGACCTATCTGAACACTAAAGAAAGAGGGCCTCAGACTGCCTGACTCACGGACACTGAGCATCTCTCTGAAATATTGGGTTGAACTGTTTATAATGGCCCTAATGAAATTTACCTTCCAGATGCTGAGGAAATCCTTGCCTACCTTCTCCCCTTTATAGGAAAAGAAAGAAAACATGATAATAATGAAAACACTCCCCTACACTGTAAACTAGAGCCAATTGTTCCAGTGGTAATTCCCTATTAAAACAGCATAAAAACGTATTAATTGATTGATAGGCATTAGAACTGTGAAAGGGATATTTCTCTAATAGGAGCCAAATTCAATAATAAATGTTTAAAAGTTGTGTAATTAAGCCAAATATATTACTACAGGAAAGCTCTTTGACATCCGAGTCAATGAATTTATTCTGCCTAGGAAGATGTTTGGTAGGGGATTTTCAAACCCGCCCCCCCCACATTATAAAGTCCTTTGCCTATAAGTGGGATATATTGCAAGGATAAAGTGGTAAGTCCCTGTTGTCGAGGACCTAGGTGTAACATGAAAAATGATTTTGAGACGCTCACTTGCTAGTAAACTAGGCTCTCTGAAATGCCAGAGGAGCCATTTCACCAACAGGTCCCTAAAGCAATACAGTAAAATATTGGTCTCCTGAGACAACAAGTTTCTCCTCGTCAAATATCAGCTATCCCTCAACAGCCTTGAGATACTGGTGCAACAGTGGCAGCCAAGTGTCTATATATATCCCAAATCTTTTGGCTATAGCTCTACATCCTTGGAGGAATAAACTCACCAGCGGCATGCCAAAGCTTACTGTCTAAGTGTTAGGAGGATGTTATAAGCCCACAATAGAACTTGTCACCCTTTCTAAGAAACCACAGTTTTCGGAATGTAGCATCCATCCACAGCATCTGTGTCTATTGCTCACAGCTTAGCTTGACAATAATAATGGTACTGCTTAAATGCTGTACATCCATAGCTGTGCTTTGTTACTATGACTAAAAGGGTATCCCTGGAAAGCTGTCAAATGCAATGAAGGAAACAACCTGAACAGACTGGAGTCCAAAATGACAACTCCAAAGAACATTAGCTGTTTTCTCCTCTCACCCACGTGTGCTCCTTTCCCAAAGCCCAGGGAAACAAACGGCGACAGAGGAGGTGGCAGATTGTAAGGGCTGCAGTAGCAGATAGGGGTGAATCATGAGAATACAGGAATATCAGTCTGGATCCCTGATTGATCAACATGCCTGGGCATACAACTTCTCCAACCTGGACTGATTGGACACCTTGGTTTTCAAAATATTGGACACAGATCTTGCAAAATGGCACCAATTACCTAATTGTATGACATTACTGATAACATCAATGGTATCTGCAAATAACTGTGTCATTGATATTGTTAGAATTATCCCTTAAAATTTAAAAAAAAAAAAAAAAAAAAAAAAAAAAGGGCCAGGATGGTGGCAATGCCTTTTTTTTAAAATTTTTATTTTATTTCTATTTTTATTTTTTTATTTATTTGTGTATATTATATATGTACTGTCTGCAGCACAGCTTGTTGCCACCCGTGTCGTGCAAGTGCCGCGAGGTCAGACAGAGGGTGTCAGAATTCCCCTGGAAACTAGGAGATTCTCCTGGAATGTGAGTTTCAGACGTCGTTCTTGGCCGCCACTGTGCGGCTGGGGATCGAACCCGGGATCCTCTGCAAGACGGTCTCGGGCCTACCTCAACGCTAGGGCCTCTCTGCAGCCCACGGCCATGCCCTTTCAATCTAGCAACCTTGGGAGGCAAAGGCAGCGGGCTCCTGGTGAGTTCAAGGCCAGCTGCTGCTCACAGAGGAGGTCCACGACAGCGGTGGGGCAATAGGGAGACTCTTTCTCGAAAAGATCAAACACAACAAACAACAAAACAAAAAAAAAAAAACCAAACAAAACAAAACAAAAAAATCCAATTTCCATCCTTGGGTCAGTGGCATCTCCAACTGGTAGCTACAAAACATCTCTCTTTTTTTTTTCTTATAGGTATGAATGTTACTGTCTGAATTGAGGCAATGACACCATGTTTTGCAATGTTGCAGAGGTCAGGAAGGTGTAGGGCGGAGGTGGGCGGAGTGTGTCCACGGGGTGGGGGGGGGGAAGGACAGTGAGGAGAGCTCCCATCGATTCGTAAAATGAGTTAGTAAAGACGGTGTCTTAGCTTCCTGTGGGGTGCTGGGAATCGAAACCCGGTCCATCTGCAGAGCATTGGTGCCCTCTAACCCTGAGACAAGATCTCCAGCCCCAAAAGCATCTCTTATTTTCAGTTATATTTTTTCTATTTTTTTCCCCCACCCCCTGCCTCACCTGTGTCTGCATCATCATCAAACTGAGGCAGCCGCTTGCCCAGCTGGGGGAGGCCTGCATGGGGGTCATCCTGGAAATTGTCATTTTCTAAGGCTTCAAGCTGTCGGTTGATCCGGCGTTGCCGGGCAGCCCGGTCCAGCACCCGCCGCTGTCCAGGATCCTGGGAGCGCACTAGATATGGCGGAATGAGGAGAGTTATAGGGGTGTAAAGAAAATAGGAGTGGGGCTAGAGCCGCACATCGCTGATCTCATCCCAGTCACTATACCCTGGGCTGTTCCCAGCTCCTGGCCTGCTTCCTTCCCAGCTTAAGTCTTTTAGCCCGTCATGTTAACTTCGAGGCCTCCCGGCCCAGCAGTCATTGCAAAAACAAGAATGCTTGCATGTGGAAACTCCCTTCTCCTCATGCTTTTGGAGCAGGAATACATCCTACATGCTACAGTGAAAAAGGAGTTCTCAGGGCTGCCAACCTTACAGTAGAGGTTGAGTGGTAGTTATTCTCCATACAAAAAAAAAAAAAACAGATGCCCCCCCCTCCCAAATTAATGGACTGGCAACGTGGGCTCATGACCAGTAAAGGGAGACTGTGATTTGAGCTGATACCCAAGTTCTCAGCAGTAGGACCCTCATGATGGGAGGGAAAATGGGATGGACTCCTGAGTCAATCCTCGCCCTCCAAAGGCACATGCACATCCACAAAAATACACATGAAATAAACAATTAAAGGTATTTTTTTGGGGGGTCGTTTCAAGACAAGGGCGCCCTGTAGCCCAGCTTGTCTGGAACTCTCGCTCTGTAGAACAGGCTGGCCTTGAACTTGCACCAAGGACCGCCATGCCTCTTGCCTCCCAAGGCTAGGGATTAAAGCTGCCCACACACCGCGCATTATTAAACAGTAATTAAAGGAACAAGAAGGGCCCAACATCAAAAAGGCGCAAAAATAAGAAGCACAATTCCTACATCTCTCAAAGTTTGCGCCTAACTGCCTGGTGACCATCCAGTGACTTGGGATGCCTGACTCCTAACAGGCCCTGGCACCTCACCCCAAAGGGCTGATCTCAGGGAAGACAAGTAGTGCTTAAAATTTACTACCTTAGGGGCTCACCCCTAAAGTGTCTGCTATGCAGGCATGAGCTTGGACTTCCCAAGTCAGTGTGAAGTCAGCACAGCTGTGGATGAACGCCAGCCCTGAGGAGTCGAGAGGAGGCTCTGCCCTGTGGCTTGTTGGCCAGCTATTTTTTTTTTTTAATCTTGTTGAATCAGAGTCTTCCTTTAGTCCCCACTGGCCTGGAGCTTGCAATCCAATCCAGCCTGGCCTGAGACTACACAGAGATACCACCTGCCCCGTCTGCTCCTGGAGCGCTGGGATTAAAGGCGTGACTCCACCAACCCCTGGCCCATGTAGTGCGGACTGGGGAATGAAACCTAGATGCCTCTCACAGAGATATGTCGAGGTGTTTTAAGTAACAACTGAGCCAGTGACTCCGCCAGCCTGCAGCATAATCTTAGAGAGACAAATAGGTGAGATCCACATTCATGAGAGAGGACTGTCTCAAGTCTAAGGTTAGTGGCTGGAGAGATATTCAGTGGTTAAGAGCGCTAGCTGTTCAGTCAGAAGATCCAGAGTTTGAGGGAGTCCAAGGCACCAATTCAGGTGCTCACGTCTGCCTGTAACTCCAGCTGATGGGTCCACCATCTGTCCCTGGACCCTTACTCAGGGTGTATGTGCACACCACAGACACGACACCTCAGTAATTAAGAAAAAAAAATAAAATCAACAAAAAATTGAAGGTGAGATTGAGAGAGGTAGAACACCAAATGCAGTACATGCGACAAGCACACACATAGTCAGCATACCGTGCCATCCTAGGGCAAAATCCAATGTGCATTTCTAGAATGTTCCATCAGCTTGAGATACATTTCTACACCCTGTGACTGCACTGACCACCTTCCTCGGAGTAAAAGAATCCCTCCGTTGCCCGTGGTGACTCCCAGCTGTCCTCCCTCACGGGCATCTCGGCTCCTCTCAATACCACCGTGCAATGTGCCTTGATGCGCCAATCTGCCTTATTTTCCTTCCTAATAACCTTTTCTTCCCATCTATTTCCTATTACTATCATTTTGACAGTCTCGAGGTCGCCCCAGGATGGCCTGGTTACTTCATACGTAGCTGGGAATGACCTAGAACTCCTGACCCTCCTGCCTGTGCTCCACCAGCGGGATGTGAACAGGGGGCAATCCTGAGTGGGATCTAGGATATACACGCAATGCGGAGCAATCAACCAACACACGTTTGCCCCCTGCTTCACAGAAAGGGGAGAGGGAGAAAAAGGGCAGGGACCTCTTCCGCCTCGCGTTAGGCGAAAGTAATTTATATTTCACCCAAGACCTTTATGACATTGCAAAGGATTTGAATGCTCCTCTTCTTTTTCGCTGACATTTTCTTCATTCTCTTGCAAATCCATCGGCAGGACAGACTGCATAGCGTCATGGAGAGTGCCCATGGAGCGCTTTTACCAGGGTCAGAAGGCGCGCGAACGCCTGTTATGGGTGGTGTCTGAGAACTGAACAGAAGGGCTGCCTGGCAATGCTAGATGTAAATCCACTCGTTCCGACAACTGAGCCAACGTTCCTAAGTCCGCCGTGCTTGGCTCCTAGCATTTCCTTCTTTCTTTAAGTANTGATGACCCAAGTTCCAGCATTAGGACCCTCATGATGGAAGGGAAAATGGATGGACTCCTGAGTCATCCTCTGCCCTCCAAAGGCACATGCACATCCACACAAATACACATGAAATAAACAATTAAAGGTATTTTTTTTGGGGGGGTCTTTTCAAGACAGGGTCTCCCTGTAGCCCCAGCTGTCCTGGAACTCGCTCTGTAGACCAGGCTGGCCTTGAACTCACAAAGATCCGCCTGCCTCTGCCTCCCAAGTGCTAGGATTAAAGGCGTGCTCCACCACGCCCGGCATTAACAGTAATTTTAAAGGAACAAGAAAGGCCCAAATCAAAAAGGCGCAAAATAAGAAGCACAATTTCCTACTCTCTCAAAGTTAGCGCCTAACTGCCTGGTGACCATCCAGTGACTTGGGATGCCTGACTCCTAACAGGCCCTGGCACCTCACCCCAAAGGGCTGATCTCAGGGAAGACAAGTAGTGCTTAAAATTTACTACCTTAGGGGCTCACCCCTAAAGTGTCTGCTATGCAGGCATGAGCTTGGACTTCCCAAGTCAGTGTGAAGTCAGCACAGCTGTGGATGAACGCCAGCCCTGAGGAGTCGAGAGGAGGCTCTGCCCTGTGGCTTGTTGGCCAGCTAATTTTTTTTTTTTTAATCTTTTTGAATCAGAGTCTTCCTTTAGTCCCAGCTGGCCTGGAGCTTGCTATCTAGACCAGCCTGGCCTTGAACTCACAGAGATCCACCTGCCTCTGCCTCCTGAGCGCTGGGATTAAAGGCGTGCACCACCACACCTGGCCCATGTAGGTGCTGGGAATTGAACCTAGATCCTCTGCAAGAGTAGTCAGTGTTCTTAACCACTGAGCCATCTCTCCAGCCTGCCAGCTAATCTTGACAAATAGGTGAGATCCACATTCATGAGAGACTGTCTCAAAGTCTAAGGTAGGTGGCTGGAGAGATGATTCAGTGGTTAAGAGCGCTAGCTGCTCTTGCAGAAGATCCAGGTTTGGTTCCAAGCACCAATGTCAGGTGGCTCACGTCTGCCTGTAACTCCTAGCTTGATGGGATCCACCTCTGCCAGGACCCTTACTCCTGTGTGTATGTGCACACACATACACACCCCTCATAATTAAAAAAAAATAAAATCAACAAAAAATAAGGTGGAGATTGAGAGAGGGAGAACACCCAATGCATGTACATGCGCAAGCACACACATTCAGCATACCTGTGCCATCCTAGGGCAAAATCCAATGTGCATTTCTAGAATGTTCCATCAGCTTGAGATACATTTCTACACCCTGTGACTGCACTGACCACCTTCCTCGGAGTAAAAGAATCCCTCCGTTGCCCGTGGTGACTCCCAGCTGTCCTCCCTCACGGGCATCTCGGCTCCTCTCATACCCGTGCTGCCTTTGCCAATCTGCCTTATTTTCCTTAATACCCTTTTCTTCCCTATTCTATTTCCTTTACTTCTTTTGACAGTCTCAGGTAGCCCAGGATGGCCTGGTACTTCATACGTAGCTGAGAATGACCTTGAACTCCTGATCCATCTGCTTCCACCTCCTGAGTGCTAGGATTACAGCCTGCACCACCAACCTTGGTCCACCTGCTTCCGCCTCCTGAGTGCTGGGATTACAGCATTCACCACCATCCCTGGTTATGTGGTGCTGAGAACTGAACAGAGGGCTTCCTGCATGCTAGAGGATCACTCTGCCAACTGAGCCACGTTCTAAGCCCCTCTTCCTAGCATTTCCTTCTTTCTTTAAGTATTTACATATTTATTTTGTGTGCATTTGTGTGAGTTCCTCACTTCAGCATGTGTGTGCAGGTCAGAGGACAACTTGCAGACGTTGGTTCTCTTTTCACTATGTGGGTCTTGGGGATGGAATTCAGATCATTAGGCTTGATAGGAATCATCTTTACTGGCTGAGCCATCTGCCTGCCCATTCCTGGCATTTCTAATCCAAACACAAAGCTGTGTCACCCACAAGCAAATCACCCCTACCATGCCAGCCCTGGGCCTCAGAACAGGCTGCAGGACTAACCTGGATTATTTTACAACTACAATGCTGATCCTCCCTTCCACCTAGCCTGCTCTCCCTGGCAGACTCCAAATAAATGGAATCAGTTAGGTGCAGATCCATGCCGGAAGCACAGAAGACATAGAAATATCCTCCTCATGACTGTGTCAGCTGTGCTCCAGGTTCTGATAACTCCATACAAAGTATCTCTGTTCATGAGACAAATACTTATTACTCACTAACTATAACAAGAGTGGCAGCAGTAACAATAGCTACAACTTGTGTTCTTTGTTTCTTTGTTTGAGTCAGGGTCTCATTATATAGCCCTCTCCTGGAATTCCAGATGTAGATGAGGCTGGCCTCCATCTCACAGAGATCCATCGGTCTTTGCCTCTCGAGTGCGGGGACTAAAGGCATGTGCCACTACACTCGGCACTGTTAAGAGACTTGGGATGAGGCATGGGAGGGTGGGTGGTGTGCAAATATGACCAAAGTACATTATATACAGGTATGAAATTGTCAAAGAATAAAACATTTTAAAAGCCAGGAATGAAAAAGAAAAAAAAAAAAAAAAGCCAGGAATGGTGGCACATGGTACATAGGAGGCAGAGCCAGAGGGTTTCTGTGGAATTAAGGCCAACCTAGTCTAAATAGCAAGTTCCAGGCCAGCTAGGGCAACATAGTGAGACACTGTCTCCAAAAAAACCTACCCCAACTATACTCAACTATAGCAAACAAGTGGTGGAAATGGTCTTTGCAGGAGCCAGTGTTACAAGGACCAGCCCTGGACATTGTCCCTGCAGGGAGGGATGAGCCAGGCTGAAACAGGCCACCCCCAAAGTTCTGGGTGGTTCTTCATATAAAGTTTTAAATAAGGCTTAAATTGGGGGCTGGAGAGATAGCCTAGTGGTTAAGAGCACCGACTGCTCTTGCAGAGGACCCGGGTTCGATCCCCAGCACCCACATGGCGGCTAAGAACCATCTGTAACTCCAATTCCAGGAGAACTCCAGTTCCAGGGGAATCCAAGACCCTCTTCTGACCTCCACGGCATTGTACAACATGAGTGCAAAAACCTACATGCAGACAGTACATTCATTCACATACAAAAAAAAAATTAAAATTTAAATATTAATTAAAAATTTTTTTGTTTGTTGTTTTTTAAGACAGGGTTTCACTGTATCCCCAGCGGCCTGGAAGTTTCTGTGTGGACCAGGCTGGCCTCCATGTCACAGAGATCTGCCCTCGGTCTCTTCTCTCTTTAAGTTTTTTCGTTATTTCCCTGGGGATTCGTGTCGTGCTCACTCATGTTTCTCGGCTATTCTCCCCCCCTCTTCTCCTCTCGTTCCCCCCCCTCCCCTTTTTTTTTCCCCTTTTTTCTTTTTTTCTTTTCTTTCTTCTCTTCTTCCCCTTTCTTCTCTTCTCCTTTCTCTCTTTTTCTTCCCTTTCCCCCTTCCTTTCTTTTTTTTCTTTTCCTTCCTCTCCCCCCCTCTTTCCTCCCCCTTTTCCCTTCCTCCCCCTCCCCTCCTCCCCCCCCCTCCCCCTTCCCTTCTTTTTCTTTTCTTTTTCTTTCCTTTCCCTTTCTCCTTTCTTTTTTCCTCTCCCTTCCCCCCTTTCCCACCCTTCCCCTTTCCTCCCTCTTTTCCCCTTTTTTTCCTCCCTTCTTTCCTCCCCCTTCCCTCCTTTCTTTTCCCTTTCCCCTTCCTTCCTTCTTCCCCTTTTTTTTTCCTCCTCCCCCCTGTGCTCGTCACACCCCCCCCATGGCCACCCCACCTCTCGCGCTTTTCGAGCGTTTCCCCTTCCCTTTCCCCCCTTTCCTCCCTTCCCCCCCCCCCCCCCCTTCCTTCCTTTTTCTCCCTCTTTCCCCCCCCCTTTTTTTTTTTAAAGGCATGCACCATCTCACCTGGCAACAATTCTTAAATAGTAAATGTTTTCCCCTTTTCTCTGTCTTTTTTTGACCTTGAGTGTCCTTTTCCTTGTTTTTTTTGTTTTTCTTTGTTCTCTCTCTTATTTCCCTTTTTTTAACCCCTCCCTCCTCCCCTTCTCTCTACCCTCTTTTTCTTACTCTGCGTCACTTTTCGTCTTTTGTTTATCATTAAATACACTTCTTTTATTGCTCTATTTTTTTTTATCATCTTCTTATTTGTGATTATTTATGTCTTAGACAGACACCCCCAAGTTTCCCCGAAACCCTGCATCTCTTTCTATTCTTTTCTTTGT
>VZQC01013045.1:3135276-3160058 GCA_009823505.1 Rhizomys pruinosus | reverse complement strand
TTTATTTATTTCTGTATGTGTATGAATGTACTGTCTGCATGCAAGTCTGTGCACCCGTGTCGTGCAATGCCGCGGAGGTCAGAAGAGGGTCTTGGATTCCCCTGGAACTGGAGTTCTCCTGGAATTGGAGTTTCAGACGGTTCTCGGCCGCCATGTGGGTGCTGGGAATCGAACCCGGGTCCTCTGTAAGAGCGGTCGGCGCTCTTAACCGCTAGGCCATCTCTCCAGCCCAAACAAACAAAATTTGTAAAAATTAAAATTAAGGGGCAAAATTAACAGCCAGGCAAGGTGGCGCATGCCTTTGTCCCAGCACTTGGGAGCAGAGGCAGGTGGATATCTGAGAGTTCAAGGCCAGCTGGATTAAACTAATTAAATTAATTTAAGGAGCAGGAGAAATGACTCAGCGTTTAAGAGCACCGACTGCTCTTGCAAAGGATTTCCAGCACCCATACGGTGGCTAACAAACCGTCTATAACTCCAGTTCCAGGGGAATCTGACACCTTCTTCTGACCTTCGCAGGCACTGCACGACACGGGTGCACTTACATACATGCAGGCAATATACTCATACACATAAACAGTAAAAATGTTTTAAATTTTTAAGAATTAAAGGGGGGTGTGAAGTGGGGAGGTGTAGATTGGAGGGGGGCGGGATGCTCAAACCAGCCTTTTGACTTCCTAAGCTTTCTCTGTCCCCTCCATCCTGGAAGCCGGGTTGGGTGCCTTTATTCATCGCATCCAGGATCTGGGACTGACCAAGGATCTTTCTCCCTCTCCATCCCCAGCGCCTGGTTTGCTATAGGCATCAATGAAACAGGAATGAATGGCTCGTGGATCGCCCCAAGGCTGAGGCCCGAGAGCCTGTGAAGGGATTTGACACGAATAACCGGAGGAAATCACAGGCTGGATTCGAACTTCGGATGCACAAAAGGGCGAACCGCTAGGGGGTCACCTACCGGAGGGTTTCTTCTCCACCATTAGTGCAATACAGCTACCGGAAGAGACTACTGCGCACGCGTACTAAACCACCCACGTCAGTCAAACCGCCATTCCTTGCGCCGGCGGCGTGATCTTGGTGCGCATGCGCAGAGTCATTCCCGTCCGGTTCGGCTTCACTACGTGTTGTTTCCCCAGGAGTTAAGAAAGCTTTCCGCCATCTTTGATACGGGCAAAACTACTTCCGGTGTCTTTGTAGCACTGCAAAAATTTGAGACTTTTGCGATGGGTCATTTTTTTTTAAAGCGGTCCCAAGTGCACAGCTTTAATCCCAGCACTCAGGAGACACAGGCAGGTGGGTGTCTGTGAGTTTGTGACCAGCCTGGTCTACACAGCGAGTTCCAGGCCAGCCGGGGCTACGAGAACCTGTCTCCAAAAAAAACCCACCCCACCTCAACCATACTCAACTATAGCAAAAAAGTGGTGGGACTGGCCTTAAGAGAGTCCTTTTGCAGGAGCCGGTGTCACAAGGACCTGCTCTGGACTTTGTTCCCACAGTGAGGGATGGGCCAGGCTGGCATGGGCCACCCCGAAAGTTCTGCGTGGTTCTTCATACAAAGTTCCACGCGCAGCAATCCGGCCCCCACCACCTCGGGCTTCCCTGCATCTCCAAGCCCATCAGCCCCGCTGCGCCCCCAAGGCCTGCCTCTCCCACGTTACTCCCACCCCGGGCTGCGGCCAGGACCCTCCCCCACGTCCAGGACCCTCGGCAGAGTCACGGCCCCCTCCCGGGTTTCGGATCCCTCACGTGGAGGGGACACGGCCCACCCGCGCCAGCTCCAGCTCGGGCTCCTCCCCATCCCATCCCCATCCCCGGCGCCCCCGGTTCCCAAGCGCACAGCCCGCGCCCCGGGGACAATCCTGGCCTTGTCTCGCCGTCTGCATCCCGGGGTGTCTGTGGCCTCGGGTTACGCCTGGTTTTCCAGGGCGGAGCCCCGCGGAGCCCTGCTCCTCCTTGCGGCGGGCGGGTTCCCGCTTCCCAGAACCTTCTCCCTGGGTTGGAAGTCAGGCGCTGAGCTCAGCCCAGCGCGGGCCTGGGTGTTGCCCGCGCCGGGCCATGGCACGGTCCAGCCGGGGACCCCGACTTCTGCTGTTGCTGTTTCCGCTCTTTGTGCCTGTGACTCCCGCTTCGGATCGTCCCCGGGGCGCCAACGCTGTCAACCCAGGTGAGAACCCAGGGAAGGCCGGTGGGCGCAGGGCTGACGTGAAGGCCAGCCTGGGAACCAGAGTCCAGGGTCCAGCTTCCCCCTCCCAGGTCCTCACTCACTCCTGACTCTGAACTAGGGGTTCCAGCCTCCCCAGGGGAACAGATCCTCCTCATTCCTGTGTTACTCTCACCCCGCATTCACTGGGGTCCAGATGACCCTGGAAAGGAAGAATTTAAGAGAGAACTAGGATTAACTATAGTGAGGGGGGTACACTGGGATAAACAGGTGGGACACGGAGCCCGGGTGTCTCAAGTGCCAATTCGCGGCTTGTGACAGACAAATTGCTCGTAATCACTGTGGCCACGGCCGAGACAGAGGGATACCGGCGTTTTCTGCAGTCTGCAGGATTCTTTAACTACACTGTACGGGTGAGTAGAGAAACTCAGGGAGAAGTTGCATCTTGGGTACCTGGGTCCCATTGAATGAACTCCCTGCATGGGAATGGGGTCTTCCCCTACAGACCCTCGGCCTGGGACAGGAGTGGCGAGGGGGTGATGTGGCACGAACGGTTGGAGGAGGCCAGAAGGTCAGATGGCTAAAGAAGGAAATGGAGAAATATGCAGACAGGGAAGACATGGTCATCATGTTTGTAGACAGGTAAAGGGGGATCTCGGATGGGAAGAGAAAGAATATGAAGACAGAACAAGATACTGAAGATCCTGGTGGCCCCTGCTCATCTTTCCTTTCCTTGCCCAGCTATGATGTGATTCTGGCCGGAAGCCCCTCGGAGCTGCTAAAGAAGTTTGTTCAGAGTGGCAGCCGCCTCCTGTTCTCTGCTGAGAGCTTCTGTTGGCCCGAGTGGGGGCTGGCAGAGCAGTACCCTGAGGTGGGCACCGGGAAGCGCTTCCTCAACTCCGGTGGTGAGTGGCAAAGTACCAGAGACAGCTGGGGCCCTGAGTGCTGGGCCATTGCCTGCTCCAAGTGCCTGAGGGTTGGAGAAGGCAAGTAGGACCCTGGGAGTTTGGGGTCTACCTTCCTTCTGTCCCCCAGGATTCATTGGATTCGCCCCCACCATCCATCAAATTGTCCGCCAGTGGAAATACAAAGACGACGACGATGATCAGTTGTTCTACACACGACTCTACCTGGACCCAGGGCTGAGGGTAGGGAGGGGGAGAGAATAAGGACAGCCTGAGGATGAATGGAAGAAAGGGATGGTGGGAGTTGGAGAACGATACGGTGTCCCCTGACCCCCTTCAGTTAACCACTTCATCTCTTCCCATCCAGGAAAAGCTCAAACTTAATTTGGACCATAAATCCCGGATCTTCCAGAACCTCAATGGAGCCTTAGGTGAGGATGAATATGGTCAGAGTTGGGCGATGAGGGGCTCCTGCTGAAACTGGGTGGTCTACAGTATAGTAACTTCACCATCCAACACCTAACGTTATTACATTGTGTTAATAGAAGTGGGCTTATAAAGCCAGACGTGGTCGCACACACCTTTAATCCTAGCACTCAAGAGGCAGAGGCAGGCAGATTTCTGTGAGTTCAAGTCCTCCCTGGTCTACAGAGTGAGTTCCAGGACAGCTGGGGCTAAAGGAAGACCCTGTCTCAAAAAAGTGGGTTTGAGATGGGGTTATGGCTCAGTGGTAGGTCACCTGCCTAGCATCCAACGGTGAAGGTTTGGGGTTTAGCTCAGGCTTTGTGGTTCATGCTTTTATTTACTTATTTATTTATTTATTTATTTATTTATTTTTATTTATTTATTTTTGTATGTGTATGATGTACTGTCTGCATGTAGGTTTGTGCACCCGTGTCGTGCAATGCTGCAGAGGTCAGAAGAGGGTCTCAGATTCCCCTGGAACTGGAGTTCTCCTGGAATTGGAGTTACAGACGGTTCTCAGCCGCCATGTGGGTACTGGGGATCGAACCCATGTCCTCTGCAAGAGCAGTCGGTGCTCTTAACCGCTAGGCCATCTCTCCAGCCCGGTTCATGCTTTTAATTCCAGCACTCAAGCTGCAGAGGGAGTTAGATCTTTGTGGCTTCAAGGTCATCTTGGTCTACACAGTAAGACTCTTGACTCAAAATAAATTTAACTTCAATTTCAAACAGTTTTTGAGGGGGTTGGAGAGATGGCTCAACAGTGGTTATGAGCACTGGCTGCTCTTGCAGAGAACCCAGGATGGGTCCCCAACACCAACATGGTGACTAACAACTTCCTGTAACTCCAGTTCTGGGGATCAGTCACGCACACAGGTGCACTCACATAAATCAAGCAAAACACTCATATACATGAAATTAAATAAATAAAAATCTTTTAAAAAGATTATCCAGAGGGGCTGGAGAGATGGCTCAGCATTTAAGAGTGCCGACTGCTCTTGCAGAGGACCCAGGTTCGATTCCCAGCACCACATGACTGGTAAGAACCGTCTTTGATTCCAGTTCCAGGGGAATCTGAAGCTCTCTTCTGACCTCTGCAGCATTGCACGACACGGGTGCACCAACCTACATGCAGACAGTACACTCATACACATTAAAAAAAGGGGGGGGGCTGGAGAGATAGCCTAGTGGTTAAGAGCGCTGACTGCTCTTGCAGAGGACCCGGGTTCGATCCCCAGCACCCACATGGCAGCTGAGAACCGTCTGTAACTCCAGTTCCAGGAGAACTCCAATTCCAGGGGAATCTGACACCCTCTTCTGACCTCCGCGGCACTGCATGACACGGGTGCACAAACCTACATGCAGACAGTACATTCATACACATAAAAAAAAAAAAAATCCGGCCGGTTGTGGTGGCGTACCCCTTTAATCCTAGCACTCGGGAGGCAGACGCAGGTGGATCTTTGTGAGTTCAAGGCCAGCCTGGTCTACAGAGTGAGTTCCAGGACAGCTGGGGCTGCAGGGAGACCCTGTCTCCAAAACACACACACATACACACACACACACACACACACACACAATCCACAGAAGTTAGACATGGTGGCGCACACCTTTAATCCCAGCACTTGGGTGGCAGAAGCAGATGGATCTCTGTGAGTTAAAGACCAGCCTGGTCTACAAAGTGAGTTCCAGGCCAGCTGGGGCTACAGTGAGACCCTGTCTCAAAAACACCAAAAAAAAAAAAAAAAAAATGACCTAGGTGTGGTGGCACATGCCTTTAATCCCAGCACTGGGGAGGCAGAGAAAGTGGGTCTTTGTGAGATCAGGCTAGCCTGGTCTACATAATGAGTTCTAGGCCAGCTAGGGGTATAGGAAGACCGTGTTAAAAAAATAAAGAATGAAACAACAGGGGCTGGAGAGATGGCTCAAGAGCACTGATGGCTCTTGCAGAGGACCTGGGTTCAATTCCCAGCACCCATATGAGAGCTAAGAACCATCCTTACTGCAGTTCAGGGGAATCCAACACCTTCTTCTGACCTCTGTGGCATTGCACAACACAGGTGCACTCATATACATGCAAGCAATATGTTCATATACATAAAATAAAAACAAATATTTTGTTTAAAAAGGCCACTGGTTGCTCTTGCAGAGGACCTGGGTTCAGTTCTCGGCACCCACGTGGTCACTCACAACTGTCCACAACTCCAGTTCTAAGGGACCTGGTACCCATTTCTGACCTCTGTTTGCATTGTATAATATGGAGTGCACGGACATCCATGGAAGTAAAACATACACAAAAGACAAAAATATCTAGAGAATTTAAAAGCAAAAAATTTAGGGATTGGAGAGATGGCCTAGCAGTTAAGGGCACTGACCGCTCATGTAGAGGACCCGGGTTTGATCCCCAGCACCCGCATGGCGGCTGAGAACCATGTTTAAGTCCGGTTCCAGGATAATAATGATACCCTCTTCTGACCTCCGCGGCATTGCATGACAAGGGTGCAGCATCCTACATGCAGACAGTACATTCATACATATACAAAAAATTTTTTTTATCTTTTTTTTTTTTATTTTTTTTTTTTTATTTATTTTTGTATGTGTATGAATGTACTGTCTGCATGTAGGTTTGTGCCGCGGAGGTCAGAAGAAGGTCTCGGATTCCCCTGGAACTGGAGTTCTCCTGGAATTGGAGTTACAGACGGTTCTCAGCCGCCATGTGGGTGCTGGGGATTGAACCCGGGTCCTCTGCAAGAGCAGTCGGTGCTCTTAACCGCTAGGCTATCGCTCCAGCCCCTAAAAGTGTAAACTTTAACTTCTCTTCAATTTCACTTTGGAATGATTTTGTTGTTGTCCATTTTGTTGTTTGTTTTGAGACAGGGTAACCCCGTGGTCCCAACTGGCCTCTGGAACCCACTATGTAGACCAGACTGGTCTTGATCTGCATCTAGCTGGTCTTGATCTGCATCTAGCCTTTAGAGTGCTGGGACTACAGGTATGTGTCACCACGCCCCATGTGTGACCATGCCTGGTTGGACTGAATTCTTCACACACACAAAAGAAGGTAATCAAGAAAACAGATTTCATTCATGAGAATTTCTCTTACAGGTTTGAAAATGTAATNGGGAACACGGGTCTAGGATTTGTATATAAGATAAAATAATAAAATAAATAGAAATTAAAATAAAAATAAATAAATTTATGTGAAAAAAATAAAGAAAAATAAAATAGAAAATAAGACAAAGCCTTTTAATAGACTAAGACACATAATCCATAGTCATTTATCCACCACTTGATTTGATGTTTCGTAGTGTTAGAAATGAAATTCAAGCCTAACACATTAACCAATTAATCTACCAAATAACCCAAATCCTCAGTCTGCTAATGCCAGCCATTGGGAGGACAAGCTGGGTGGAGCTTTGACTTTTGAGGCCAGCCTGGCTCTACACAGGAGATCCTTTTCCCCAGTCTGCCTGTTTCTGTCTACTGACTTTCCTCTCCCAAATTTATGAACTTTGCTTCCCAAGCGAACTGCTTTTCCTGACTTTCCTAATGGCTTCTGTGGTCTCAGCTCAGAGCAGTTCTTCTGAAGCTCCCCTAAGCAAAAATATAACTAAATGTTTAAGCCTCAATCCAAAAATCGCCAGGCCTGGTGGCACACACTAATCCCAGCACTTAAAGAGGAAGAGACAGGCAGATCTCTGTGACATGGAGGCCAGCCTGGTCCACACAGAAACTTCCAGGCCAGCTGGGGATACAGTGAAACCCTGTCTTAAACAAACAAAAAAATTTTTTTAATTATTTTATTAATTTTTATTTATTTCTGTATGTGTAGAATGTACTGTCTCGCATGCAGGTCTTGCACACCCGTGTCGTGCATGCCGCGGAGGTCAGAAGAGGGTCTTGGATTCCCCTGGAACTGGAGTTCTCCTGGAATTGGAGTTTCAGACGGTTCTCGGCGCCATGTGGGTGCTGGGAATCGAACCCGGGTCCTCTGTAAGAGCGGTCGGCGCTCTTAACGCTAGGCCATCTCTCCAGCCAAAACAAACAAAATTTGTAAAAATTAAAAAAAAAAATTATAATAACAGGGGCCAGGCAAGGTGGCGCAGCCTTTATCCAGCACTGGGAGCGAGGCAGGTGGATTCTATCTGAGAGTTCAAGCCAGCTGGATTAAACTAATTAAATTAATTAAGGAGCAGGAGAAATGACTCAGCGTTTAAGAGCACCGACTGCTCTTGCAAAGGATTCCAGCACCCATACGGTGGCTAACAAACCGTCTATAACTCCACCAGGGAATCTGACCACTCACCACCGCAGCATTGCACGACACGGGACTTATACATGCAGGCAATATACTCATACACATAAACAGTAAAAAATGTTAATTAAGAATTAAGGGGGGTGTGAAGTGCGGAGGTAGATTGGAGGGCGGCGTGGGCTCAAACCAGCCTTTTGACTTCTCCTAACTGTCCCCTCCATCCTGGAAGCCGGGTTGGGTGCCTTTATTCATCGCATCCAGGATCTGGGACTGACCAAGGATCTTTCTCCCTCTCCATCCCCAGCGCCTGGTTTGCTATAGGCATCAATGAAACAGGAATGAATGGCTCGTGGATCGCCCCAAGGCTGAGGCCCGAGAGCCTGTGAAGGGATTTGACACGAATAACCGGAGGAAATCACAGGCTGGATTCGAACTTCGGATGCACAAAAGGGCGAACCGCTAGGGGGTCACCTACCGGAGGGTTTCTTCTCCACCATTAGTGCAATACAGCTACCGGAAGAGACTACTGCGCACGCGTACTAAACCACCCACGTCAGTCAAACCGCCATTCCTTGCGCCGGCGGCGTGATCTTGGTGCGCATGCGCAGAGTCATTCCCGTCCGGTTCGGCTTCACTACGTGTTGTTTCCCCAGGAGTTAAGAAAGCTTTCCGCCATCTTTGATACGGGCAAAACTACTTCCGGTGTCTTTGTAGCACTGCAAAAATTTGAGACTTTTGCGATGGGTCATTTTTTTTTAAAGCGGTCCCAAGTCACAGCTTTAATCCCAGCACTCCAGGAGACACAGGCAGGTGGGTGTCTGTAGTTTGTGACCACTGGTCTACACAGCGAGTTCCAGGCCAGCCGGGGCTACGAGAACCTGTCTCCAAAAAAACCCACCCCACCTCAACCATACTCAACTATAGCAAAAAAGTGGTGGGACTGGCCTTAAGAGAGTCCTTTTGCAGGAGCCGGTGTCACAAGGACCTGCTCTGGACTTTGTTCCCACAGTGAGGGATGGGCCAGGCTGGCATGGGCCACCCCGAAAGTTCTGCGTGGTTCTTCATACAAAGTTCCACGCGCAGCAATCCGGCCCCCACCACCTCGGGCTTCCCTGCATCTCCAAGCCCATCAGCCCCGCTGCGCCCCCAAGGCCTGCCTCTCCCACGTTACTCCCACCCCGGGCTGCGGCCAGGACCCTCCCCCACGTCCAGGACCCTCGGCAGAGTCACGGCCCCCTCCCGGGTTTCGGATCCCTCACGTGGAGGGGACACGGCCCACCCGCGCCAGCTCCAGCTCGGGCTCCTCCCCATCCCATCCCCATCCCCGGCGCCCCCGGTTCCCAAGCGCACAGCCCGCGCCCCGGGGACAATCCTGGCCTTGTCTCGCCGTCTGCATCCCGGGGTGTCTGTGGCCTCGGGTTACGCCTGGTTTTCCAGGGCGGAGCCCCGCGGAGCCCTGCTCCTCCTTGCGGCGGGCGGGTTCCCGCTTCCCAGAACCTTCTCCCTGGGTTGGAAGTCAGGCGCTGAGCTCAGCCCAGCGCGGGCCTGGGTGTTGCCCGCGCCGGGCCATGGCACGGTCCAGCCGGGGACCCCGACTTCTGCTGTTGCTGTTTCCGCTCTTTGTGCCTGTGACTCCCGCTTCGGATCGTCCCCGGGGCGCCAACGCTGTCAACCCAGGTGAGAACCCAGGGAAGGCCGGTGGGCGCAGGGCTGACGTGAAGGCCAGCCTGGGAACCAGAGTCCAGGGTCCAGCTTCCCCCTCCCAGGTCCTCACTCACTCCTGACTCTGAACTAGGGGTTCCAGCCTCCCCAGGGGAACAGATCCTCCTCATTCCTGTGTTACTCTCACCCCGCATTCACTGGGGTCCAGATGACCCTGGAAAGGAAGAATTTAAGAGAGAACTAGGATTAACTATAGTGAGGGGGGTACACTGGTGGATAGATGGACACGGTGGGACACGGAGCCCGGGTGTCTCAAGTGCCAATTCGCGGCTTGTGACAGACAAATTGCTCGTAATCACTGTGGCCACGGCCGAGACAGAGGGATACCGGCGTTTTCTGCAGTCTGCAGGATTCTTTAACTACACTGTACGGGTGAGTAGAGAAACTCAGGGAGAAGTTGCATCTTGGGTACCTGGGTCCCATTGAATGAACTCCCTGCATGGGAATGGGGTCTTCCCCTACAGACCCTCGGCCTGGGACAGGAGTGGCGAGGGGGTGATGTGGCACGAACGGTTGGAGGAGGCCAGAAGGTCAGATGGCTAAAGAAGGAAATGGAGAAATATGCAGACAGGGAAGACATGGTCATCATGTTTGTAGACAGGTAAAGGGGGATCTCGGATGGGAAGAGAAAGAATATGAAGACAGAACAAGATACTGAAGATCCTGGTGGCCCCTGCTCATCTTTCCTTTCCTTGCCCAGCTATGATGTGATTCTGGCCGGAAGCCCCTCGGAGCTGCTAAAGAAGTTTGTTCAGAGTGGCAGCCGCCTCCTGTTCTCTGCTGAGAGCTTCTGTTGGCCCGAGTGGGGGCTGGCAGAGCAGTACCCTGAGGTGGGCACCGGGAAGCGCTTCCTCAACTCCGGTGGTGAGTGGCAAAGTACCAGAGACAGCTGGGGCCCTGAGTGCTGGGCCATTGCCTGCTCCAAGTGCCTGAGGGTTGGAGAAGGCAAGTAGGACCCTGGGAGTTTGGGGTCTACCTTCCTTCTGTCCCCCAGGATTCATTGGATTCGCCCCCACCATCCATCAAATTGTCCGCCAGTGGAAATACAAAGACGACGACGATGATCAGTTGTTCTACACACGACTCTACCTGGACCCAGGGCTGAGGGTAGGGAGGGGGAGAGAATAAGGACAGCCTGAGGATGAATGGAAGAAAGGGATGGTGGGAGTTGGAGAACGATACGGTGTCCCCTGACCCCCTTCAGTTAACCACTTCATCTCTTCCCATCCAGGAAAAGCTCAAACTTAATTTGGACCATAAATCCCGGATCTTCCAGAACCTCAATGGAGCCTTAGGTGAGGATGAATATGGTCAGAGTTGGGCGATGAGGGGCTCCTGCTGAAACTGGGTGGTCTACAGTATAGTAACTTCACCATCCAACACCTAACGTTATTACATTGTGTTAATAGAAGTGGGCTTATAAAGCCAGACGTGGTCGCACACACCTTTACCTAGCACTCAAGAGGCAGAGGCAGGCAGATTTCTGTGAGTTCAAGTCCTCGGTCTACAGAGTGAGTTCACGGACAGCTGGGGCTAAAGGAAGACCCTGTCTCAAAAAAGTGGTTGAGATGGGGTTATGGCTCAGTGGTAGGTCACCTGCCTAGCATCCAACGGTGAAGGTTTGGGGTTTAGCTCAGGCTTTGTGGTTTCATGCTTTTATTTACTTATTTATTTATTTATTTATTTTATTTATTTTTATTATTTATTTTGTATGTGTAGATGTACTGTCTGCATGTAGGTTTGTTGCACCCGTGTCGTTGGCAATGCTGCAGAGGTCAGAAGAGGGTCTCAGATCCCCTGGAACTGGAGTTCTCCTGGAATTGGATGTTACAGACGGTTCTCAGACCGCATGTGGGTACTGGGATCGAACCCATGTCCTCTGCAAGAGCAGTCGGTGCTCTTAACCGCTAGGCCATCTCTCCAGCCCGGTTCATGCTTTTAATTCCAGCACTCAAGCTGCAGAGGGAGTTAGATCTTTGTGGCTTCAAGGTCATCTTGGTCTACACAGTAAGACTCTTGACTCAAAATAAATTTAACTTCAATTTCAAACAGTTTTTGAGGGGGTTGGAGAGATGGTCACAGTGTGTTAGAGCACTGGCTGCTCTTGCAGAGAACCCAGGATGGGTCCCCAACACCAACATGGTACTAACAACTTCCTGTAACTCCAGTTCTCGGATCAGCTCGACCAAGGGTGCACTTACATACATAAAAAAGAAAAAAAAAAAAAATGAAATAAATAAATAAAAATTTTAAAAAATTATCCAAGGGGCTGGAGAGATGGCTCAGCTTTAAGAGTGCCGACTGCTTCTTGCAGAGCCCAGGTTCGATTCCCAGCACCACATGACTGGTAAGAACCGTCTTTGATTCCAGTTCCAGGGAATCTGAAAACCTCTCTTCTGACCTCTGCAGCATTGCACGACACGGGTGCACCAACCTACATGCAGACAGTACACTCATACACATAAAAAAAAAAGGGGGGGGGCTGGAGAGATAGCCTAGTGGTTTAAGAGCGCTGACTGCTCTTGCAGAGGACCCGGTTCGATCCCCAGCACCCACAGGCAGCTGAGAACCGTCTGTAACTCCAGTTCCAGGAGAACTCCAATTCCAGGGGAATCTGACACCTCTTCTGACCTCCGCGGCACTGCATGACACGGGTGCACAAACCTACATGCAGACAGTACATTCATACACATAAAAAAAAAAAAATCCGGCCGGTTGTGGTGGGTACCCTTTAATCCTAGCACTCGGGAGGCAGACGCAGGTGGATCTTTGTGAGTTCAAGGCCAGCCTGGTCTCAGAGTGAGTTCCAGGACAGCTGGGGCTGCAGGGAGACCCTGTCTCCAAAACACACACACATACACACCACACACACACACACACACACAATCCACAGAAGTTAGACATGGTGGCACACCTTTAATCCCAGCACTTGGGTGGCAGAAGCAGATGGATCTCTGTGAGTTAAAAGACCAGCCTGGTCTACAAAGTGAGTTCCAGGCCAGCTGGGGCTACAGTGAGACCCTCTCACAAAACACCAAAAAAAAAAAAAAAAAAATTGACCTAGGTGTTGTGGCACATGCCTTTAATCCCAGCACTGGGGAGCAGAGAAAGTGGGTCTTTGTGAGTCAGGCTAGCCTGGTCTACATAATGAGTTCTAGGCCAGCTAGGTATAGGAAGACCGTGTTAAAAAAAATAAAGAATGAAACAACAGGGGCTGGAGAGATGGCTCAGAGCACTGATGGCTCTTGCAGAGGACCTGGGTTCAATTCCCAGCACCCAAATGAGAGCTAAAGAACCATCCTTACTGCAGTTCAGGGGAATCCAACACCTTCTTCTGACCTCTGTGGCATTGCACAACACAGGTGCACTCATATACATCAAGCAATATGTTCAATATACATAAAATAAAAAACAATATTTTTTTAAAAAGGCCACTGGTTGCTCTTGCAGAGGACCTGGGTTCAGTTCTCGGCACCCACGTGGTCACTCACAACTGTCCACAACTCCAGTTCTAAGGGACCTGGTACCCATTTCTGGCCTCTGTTTGCATTGTATAATATGGAGTGCACGGACATCCATGGAAGTAAACATACATACACAAAAGACAAAAATATCTAGAGAATTTAAAAGCAAAAAATTTAGGGATTGGAGAGAATGGCCTGAGCAGTTAAGGGCACTGACCGCTCATGTAGAGGACCCGGGTTTGACCCCAGCACCCGCAATGGCGGCTGAGAACATGTTTAAGTCCGGTTCCAGGATAATAATGATACCCTCTTCTGACCTCCGCGGCATTGCATGACAAGGGTGCAGCATCCTACATGCAGACAGTACATTCATACATATACAAAAAATTTTTTTTTATCTTTTTTTTTTTTATTTTTTTTTTTTATTTATTTTTGTATGTGTATGAATGTACTGTCTGCATGTAGGTTTGGTGTCTGCTGGCGGAGTCAGAAGAAGGTTCGGATTCCCCTGGAACTGGAGTTCTTCCTGGAATTGGAGACAGACGGTTCTCAGCCGCCATGTGGGTGCTGGGGATGAACCCGGGTCCTCTGCAAGAGCAGTCGGTGCTCTTAACCGCCTAGGCTATCGCTCCAGCCCACAAAAAATTTTTAAAAGTTAATTAGGGGCTGGAGAGATGGCTCAAGTGTGAAGGTGCTTGCCTCAAACCTGCCAAACGATTGGATCCCCAGCACCCACATGGCACTGAGACTCCATGTCCAGGGAATCCAACGCTTTCTGACCTCTGTGGCATGCCATGACACGGGTGCACAGACCTATATGCAGACAGTACATTCATACACATAAAAATAAATTTAAAAAATACTTTAAAAAAAAGAATTAAAACAATTAAAACAATTTAGATAATAAAACTGCAGCTTAACAAAAACTTTAAAAAACCCAATGACCAAGGACTTTTTTTTTTTTTTTTAATCTTTCTTAGACAGGGTCTCCCTGTAGCCTGAACTGTCCTGGAACTTGCTGTGTAGATCAGGCTAGCCTTGAACTCACAGAGATCCGCCTGCCTCTGGCTCCAGAGTGCTGAGATTAAAGGCTTTTGCCACCACGTCTGGCCCAAGGACCTTTTAACCCACACACCTCTCCCCTAGAATAGTTGGGGCCCCAACACATAAGGAACTTATTGCTTTGCAGTTCTCAAATAAAGGGGGCTCTAAACCATTCCCATTTCTTCCTCAGATGAGGTGGTCTTAAAGTTTGACCGGAATCGTGTGCGCATCCGAAACGTGGCCTATGACACTCTTCCTGTTGTGGTCCATGGAAATGGTCCCACTAAGGTGCACCCCACTGCCCTCCTTCATCACCTATCTCAAGCCCTGGGTTCCCTCAACGCTCCTGAACAGTCAGTCCTCCCCAGTCCCAGCATCAGACGTGCTGTGACAGCTTCCCCTCACCCTGCTGTCCTTTCGCTGTGGTGAGCCCAACTTGCCTAGCCTCTGTCCCAGGAGCCCTTCACCTGAGCCCCAGCCCTGTCTCAACAGCTCCAGCTCAACTACCTGGGGAACTATGTCCCCAATGGCTGGACTCCCCAGGGTGGCTGTGGATTCTGCAGCCAGGACAAGAGGACACTCCCGGGGGGGCAGGTGAGGAGAGAGCTGGTCAGGGAGTGGGCAAGCCTTGAAGGCTCAAGTACAGAGCTTCTGGGTCTCTCATCTGGCAGAGTGGGCAGTGGCTGGCAAGAGTTGTGGGGCAAAGAGAGCCCGAGCTTCCCATGAGCCTCGTCCTGTGGTGTCCCACAGCCTCCCCCCCGGGTGCTTTTGGCCGTGTTTGTGGAGCAGCCCACCCCGTTCCTGCCTCGTTTCCTGCAGCGGCTGTTGCTCCTGGATTATCCTCCTGATAGAATCTCACTTTTCCTTCACAACAACGTGAGACACAGGACCCCTCCCTTCACCCCACACTCCTTCTCATCTGTCTAATCTTTGTCCCATCCCTTAGGCACTGTCCCTCTGCCCACAGTCACCCCTCATTCCTCTGCACTGTCCCTCTGCCCACAGTCACCCCTCATTCCTCTGCACTGTCCCTCTGCCCACAATCACCTCTCATTCCTCTGCATGGTCCATCTGCCCACAGTCACCCCTCATTCCTCTGCACGGTCCCTCTACCCACAGCCACCCCTCATTCCTTTGCCCATCCTGTCTTTTAGGAGGTGTACCATGAACCTCACATTGCAGATGCCTGGCCGCAGCTCCAAGACCACTTTGCAGCTTCAAAACTAGTGGGGCCAGAGGAGGCCCTGAGTCCTGGGGAGGCCAGGGACATGGCCATGTGAGTCTCCACAGACCTTTACACTTCTTTCCCTCACCAACTGCCACTGACGGTAGAGACCCTGGTGAAGGAGACACCCCTCTGTTGTCCTCTTCTCAAGGTTGAGAGAGTCCCACCCATCCCCCTGTCCCCTGCCCCACCTCTGATCCCCATTTGGGCTAATGTCTTTGGGTTGGTCTCCTCCAGGGACAACTGTCGGCAGGATCCCGAGTGTGAATTCTACTTCAGCCTTGATGCAGATGCTGTCCTCACCAACCAGGAGACGCTGCGCATCTTGATCGAACAAAACAGGTAGCCCAGCTAGGCTTGGTGGTGAACACCTTTGATCCCAGTACAAGGGAGGCAGAGGCAGGTGGATCTCTTGAGTTCAAAGCCAGCTTAGTCTATATAGAGAGTTCCAGGCCAGCTAGGGCTGCATAGTGAGACCCTGTCTCAAAAAAAAAGTCCATGCCGGCATGGTGTACTTACATGCCTGCAGGCAAAACACTGATAAACATAAAAACAAACAAATAAGCAAACAAATAAATAAAGGCCAGAAAATGAAGTAGCCAACCCCAGTCATCCGCCAAGCCCTGTGAGGGCCCAGGAGCTCCGCCCTCTCCTTGATGGAACATAGGCTGTCACAATTTTGTCCCTCCTTGTCCCATGTTCCCTGCTCAGCCCCTCCTCTCTGTTTTTTTCCACAGGAAGGTAATAGCCCCCATGTTGTCCCGCCATGGCAAACTGTGGTCCAACTTCTGGGGTGCCCTGAGTCCCGATGAATACTATGCTCGGTCTGAGGATTATGTGGAGTTGGTACAGCGGAAGAGAGTGTAAGTCCCACTAGGGTGCCCGACACAGGTGCTAGATTCCTCCAGGTCCCTGGTCTAAGGGGTCCTATGTGGTAAACACAGCACAGCTGTAGATGGGGTTTGGCTATGGACTGGGGTAGTCATGTCTATTAGGGATGTTGAAGGGGGTTTAGGTTTGGGGGTCTAGGGTACCCCTAAGAGAAGGAGCTATTGCAGTAAACAGAGTAGGAGATGGGGGTGCTGCCCATCTGACTGGAACATGGGTGCCTGCAGAGGCGTGTGGAATGTGCCCTACGTATCCCAGGCGTATTTGATCCGAGGGGACACTCTGAGGACTGAGCTGTCCCAGAAGGAGGTGTTCTCAGGCAGTGACGCTGACCCAGACATGGCCTTCTGTAAGAACTTTCGGGACAAGGTGAGCAGGGAGGTTGAACTGGGATGCACGGCCTCAGGACTTCAGGCTGTTTGGCAGCACACCCTCCCGAAGTCATCCTCACACACACCTGCTTCCTGCCCCATACCAGGGCATCTTTCTCCACCTCAGCAATCAACACGAGTTTGGCCGGCTGCTGGCCACATCCCGGTATGACACAGATCACCTGCATCCTGACCTCTGGCAGATCTTTGACAACCCTGTGGTAAGTGTGAGCCCCTTTCCAATAGGGTCCCCCCTTGCCTACCATGGGAGGAGCAGCCCAGGGGTGGCTGTGAAGAAGGCTCCATTCAGGTGTCCAAACTCTCCCTGCAGGACTGGAGAGAACAGTACATACATGAAAACTACAGCCGGGCCCTGGATGGGGAGGGGCTGGTAGAACAGGTAAGCTATCCCCAGGAGGATCTCAGCCCATCCAAAGCATTCATAACTAGGACTAGTGGGTTTGATGATGTTGCCAGGTCAAGAGAGAGTGCCACACTTGATAGTACATACTGTAATCTTAGAATCCTAAAAGCTGGGGCAGGAGGATGGAGAGTTGTAGGCTAGCTGGGACTACATAGTGAGTTCCAGGCCAGCAAGGGCCACAAGGCCAGACCGTAGATGATAGATAGATAGATAGATAGATAGATAGATAGATAGATAGATAGATAACCAGAATTAAGATCCCCAGAATTCAGGTAAATACTGGGTGGAAGGCTGAGACAGGGGATCTCCTGAGCAAGCTGCCTTGTTCAGGCAGAGTGAGACTTGCCATATCAGAGAGCTCTGGGTTTAAGAAACCCTGCCTCAGTGAATAAGAGATTAAGGATTGCCAGGTCTGGTAGCCCTCACCTTTAATCCCAGCACTCAGGAGGGAGAGGCAGGTGGATCTCTGAGTGCAAGGCCAGCCTGGTCTACACAGAGAGCTCCAGGCCAGCCAGGACTAAAGGGAGACCCTGTCTCAAAAAGACAAAAAAAAAAAAAAAAAAAAAAAAGAGAGATTAAGGATGATTTCAACATCAATTTGGGTCTGCACAGACATGCCCATATATGTATACACCCAAATCCATACATATTCAGACATACGCACATGTACATACCACATACACACACACACACACACACACAGAGACACGAAAACCAACACAGTTATAGGGGCGCATAGGTGTAATCCCAGTAATCCCAGTACTCAGGAGGTAGAAACAAGAAGATAGGACAGTCAAGAGTTCAGGGCTGGCCTTAGATACATAGCAAGTTCAAGGCCAACCTGAGCTACATAGTGAGACCTTTTCTTTTTTTACCTTTTCTAATAAATAAGTAAATGAATAAATAAATAAATGAATAATCTGACTGGAGAGATGGCTCTTTCAGAGGACCCATATTTCCTTACCAACACCTACATGGTAGCTCCAGTTCCAGAGTATCTGATGCTCTTCTGATCTCCATAGGCATTCCACATGTATGCACTTCCATACATGTAGGCAAAACATACACATGAAATAAAAATTTAAAAATTAACTAAAAATGAATCAATAAAAAGGCTAGCGATATAGCTCAGTTGGTAGAGTGCTTGTGTAACACGCACAAAGCCTTAGGTTCAAATAGGTCTAAATTAAGCGTGTGGTAATGTGTGCCTGATCCCAGCACTCTAGGAGTGGAAGCAGGAGGATCAGAAGTTTAAGGCTAGCCTCAGCTACATAGTGAGTTTGAAAGGCCAGCCTGGACTACATGAGACCCTTTCTCAAAAGGACAAGCTGGTCATGATGGAGCACACCTTTAATTCCAGCCATCAGGAGGCAGAGGCAGGTGGATCTCTGTGAGATGGAGGCCAGCCTAGTCTACATAGTGAGTTCCAGACCAGCTGGGGCTACAGGAAGACTATCTCAAAAATACCAAGAAAAAAAAGGATAAAGGAAAAGATCACTGCCTGCCCCTCCTGCCACACCCTGTTCCCTCTCTCCTCTACACAGGCTACTCCTCCCCCACCAGGCAGGGGTGGCAGTGCTGGGGAGGGCTATTTCAGGAGCTAAGGGCAAAGGTCCTTTCCTGTCTACCTCTCCCCTCCTCTCTACATTTTCACCCCCCTACCTGCTGCATCCTGTGACTCTGTCCCTGATTTCTCTACCCGGTCCCCAGCCATGCCCAGATGTATACTGGTTCCCGTTGCTGACAGAGCAAATGTGCGATGAACTGGTGGAGGAAATGGAGCATTATGGTCAGTGGTCAGGAGGCCGGCACGAGGTGAGGGTGAAGGGAGGAAGGAGGGCTTCCAGGAGGGACGGGCTGGGTCTCATGGAGGGCTGATGGGATGGGAACATAGAGGGGAGCCTAGGACTATGACATCCATTTGTTCACTCATTCATTTATTCATTCATTCATCCATTCATTCATCCATTCATTCATGTGAGTTACTTGTCTTGTTGTTTTGACAAAATACCTGACAAAAATCAACTTTATTTTTTATTTATTTTTTTAATTTTATTTATTTTTGTATGTGTATGAATGTACTGTCTGCATGGAGGTTTGTGCACCCATGTCGTGCAATGCCAGGAGGTCAGAAGAGGGTCTCGGATTCCCCTGGAACTGGAGTTCTCCTGGAATTGGATTTACAGACAGTTCTTAGCCGCCATGTGGGTGCTGGGGATCGAATCTGGGTCCTCTGCAAGAGCAGTAGGTGCCTCTTTTTTTTTTTTTTTATTTTTTTTTTTTTTGAAGACAGTGGTCTCCCTGTAGCTCTGGCTTGTTCCTTGGAACTCTACTCTGTAGACCAGGCCTGGCCCCGAACCCACAGAGATCAGCGACATCCGTCTGCCTCCCTAGTGCTACAATTAAAGGCGTACGCCACCACGCCAGGCATTTATTTACTCTGGTATGTGTGTCAAATGTACTGTCTGCATGCAAGTCTGTGCACCCGTGTCGTGCAATGCCGCGGAGGTCAGAAGAGGGTGTCGGATTCCCCTGGAACTGGAGTTCTCCTGGAATTGGAGTTTCAGACGGTTCTCAGCCACCATGTGGGTGCTGGGGATCGAACCCGGGTCCTCTGTAAGAGCGGTCGGCGCTCTTAACCGCTAGGCCATCTCTCCAGCCCAGTAGGTGCTCTTAACCGCTAGGCTATCTCTCCAGCCCTTTACTTTTTTTTAAATGTGAGTCCTAGTATACTTTTTCTAAATTTAATTAATTTATTTTTATTTTTTATGTGTGTGAGTGTACCGTCTGCATGTAGGTTGGTGCACCCGTGTCGTGCAGTGCCACAGAGGTCAGAAGAGGGCGTTCAGATTCCCCTGGAACTGGAGTTAAAGATAGTTCTTAGCCACCATGTGGGTGCTGGGAACTGAACCTGGGTCCTCTGCAAGAGCAGTGCTCTTAACTGCTGAGTCATCTTTCCAGCCTGTAACACTGTTTTTAGATGGAGGGAAGGACCTAAGCCTTATACCTGGAAACCACAGGTAGAGGCTGGTGTGTGTGCCTCGAAGGAACGGGATAGCTGAGGGACGAAGGAGTCTCAGTGTGTGTTGCCTGCAGGATTCCAGGCTGGCAGGAGGATATGAGAACGTGCCCACTGTGGACATCCACATGAAGCAGGTGGGCTATGAGGATCAGTGGCTCCAGCTACTCAGGACGTACGTGGGGCCCATGACCGAGCACCTGTTTCCTGGCTACCACACCAAGGTGGGCACACCCAATCACTGCCATCTCCCCCTTTATATGCCTTAGTCCAAGACAGAAGGTTTGGCATAGACCCTCTCTTGAGCCCCTGTTCCATGCAGTTGAGGCCCAGGATTGAGATGTGCTTCGAAGGAAGCTGCTGAGCTGGGCTGTGTGGCTGGCCTTACTGTAGTTAACAGTGATGTCTCTCCTGGATGGAGGAGCAGTTAGAAGAATCTCTGGTCTGGATGTGGTGTAGCACACCTGTAACCCTGGCATGTGGTAGGCTGAGATGAGAAGATCAAATCAAATGATAAAAGAACAGCCTGGGCTGATAATGAGACCCCAGCTAGAAAACAAAACAAAACTAGAAATGAAGGGCTGGGGGTTGGGTCAATTGGTAGGTGCTTACTTGGCATGCACAAAGCTCTGGGTTCCATCCCCAGCACTGTATACACCAGTGGTGGAAGCTCAGGGGTTCCACAAGCATAGAATACCAGCACTTGGAAGAAGGAAGCAGGGCAACCAGGAGTTTGAGGTCATCCTTGGCTACATAGTGAGCTTGAAGGCAGCCCATTATAAAGGAGAGAAGAAAATGGGGCTAAGGAGATAGCTTCGTGGTAAAGTGCTCTTCATGCAAGCATAAAGACCCGAGTTCAAATTCTCAGCACCATTTTATTTTATTTTATTTTATTTTATTATTATTTTTTTTTTTTTTGGTCTTTTCAAGACAGGGTCTCCCTGTAGCCCCAGCTGTCCTGGAACTCACCTTGTAGACGAGGCTGGCCTTGAACTCACAAAGATCCGCCTGTCTCTGCCTCCCAAGTGCTAAGATTAAAGGCGTGCGCCACCACACCCGGCTCTCAGCACCATTTTAAAAGCTGGGTGTGGCTATAATCCCAGCACCTGGGAGGCTGAGAATCTCTCTGGCCAGTCAGTCTAGCATTCATTATCAGCAAGCTTTGGGTTCAATGAGAACCTGTCTCAGTCAATCTCTGTGAATTCTAGGCACCCCACAGAATGAGACCCTGTTGCAATCAGTCAATGCAATCAACCAATCAGTCAACGTCTGTGAATTCCAGGCCACCAGGGGCTATGTAATGAGACCCAGTATCAATCAGTCAATCTCTGTGAGTTCCAGAATTACATAGTGGCCTGTCTCAGTCAATCAGTCAGTCAATCAAACAATCTCTGTGAGTTCCAGGCCAGCCAGGGCTGCATAGTGAGACCCTCAATCAATCAATCAATCAATCAATCAACCAATCAATCAATAATAAATAAGGCAGGGATTGACAGATACCCAACATCGACTTCTGGTGCATGCTCGCGCACACGTGCACAAGAATGGAAAGGAAGACTCCCAGTGTCCTTGCCCACTATGCAGTTTCTTCCTCCTGTCCTTACAGACCCGGGCAGTGATGAACTTCGTGGTCCGCTACCGGCCTGATGAGCAGCCGTCTCTCAGGCCACACCATGATTCCTCTACCTTTACCCTCAACGTCGCCCTCAATCACAAGGGTGTGGATTATGAGGTGAGCTGGGGCCACTGCTGGAAGACACACACACACACACACACACACACACACACACACGCACACACACACAGTCCCTCAGCTGGGTCTTCCCCCATTTCTCAGTTAACTTTGAGGGTGTCTCTTGGGTTGGCTGCCACCCACCCCTCACAACCTTCACCCATTATCTATATTAGTCACCTTTCTTGTTGCTGGAGCAAAATACCTGACAAAAGCCACTTTGAGCTGGCAAGTCAAAGGTGTAGTCCATCATGGTGGGAAGGCGTGGCGGCAGGAGCTCAAGGCAGCTGCTCACATGGCATCCACAGTCAGGAAGGGGACAGAGATGAGTGCTGGTGCTCAGCTCGCTCTTTTTTTTTGGGAGGGGGGTTATTTTTTTAACTTTATTTTTAATGGTTTGATTTATTTATTTATTTTTAATTTTATTTATTTTGTATGTGTATGAATATACTATCTGCATGTAGGTTAGTGCACCTGTGTTGTGCAATGCTTGGAGGTCAGAAGAGGGTGTCGGATTCCACTAGAACTGGAGTTAAAGACGGTTCTCAGCCACCATGTGGGTGCTGGGGATCGAACCTGGATCCTCTGCAAGAGCATTCAGTGCTCTTAACTGCTGAGCCATCTCTCCAGCCCCTTTTTTTGGTATTTTTGAGACAGGGTCTCCCTATAGCCCCAGCTGGCCTGGAGCTCTCTATGTGGACCAGGCTGGCCTTGAACTTGCAGAGATCCACCTGCCTCTGCTTCCCCAGTGCTGGGATTAAAGGTGTGCGCCACCATGCCTAGCCTTTTTCCGTTCTCTCCTTTTTATTCAGTCCAGGACCCCATGGGATGGTGCTGCCCACATTTAAGCTGGGTCTTTCTCCTCAGTTAACCCAATCTAGATAGAAACTTCCTCACAGATATGCCCAGAGGCTTCCTTCCTTGGAGATTCTAGATCCTATCAAGTTGATGATCAAGATTAGCCACTACAGCAGATAGCTCAGTAGGTAAAGGAGCTTACCAAGAAGCCTAACGACCTGTGATGCCAGAGACTCCTGGTGGAAGGAGAGAACCGACTCCCTCAGTTTCTCCTCCAGCCTCCGCACATGTGCTCTGCACACTTGCAAGTGTACACTCACACACATACACATACACACACACACACATACACACACACACGTGCATACACAAATAAATGCATTTAACACTGGGCACAGTGGCACATTCTTTTAATCCCAGCCTTTGGGAGACAGAGCCAGGTAGAGAACGAAGGCAGTCTGGTCCACATAGTGACTTGCAGGCAAGCTGGGACTAGGGTGATCCTGACAAATAAGCAAACAACAACCAGAAAATTAAATAACCTCAACAAATAAATGCAGTTAAAAAAAAATCAGGGACTGGAAGAGATGGCTCAGCCATTAACACTGGCTGCTCTTGTGTTGGATTCCTAGCACCCACATGGCAG
Source organism: Rhizomys pruinosus (assembly GCA_009823505.1). Classification (NCBI taxonomy): domain Eukaryota; kingdom Metazoa; phylum Chordata; class Mammalia; order Rodentia; family Spalacidae; genus Rhizomys; species Rhizomys pruinosus. The sequence continues at coordinate 3,136,945 of VZQC01013045.1, read as the reverse complement.
CTCACAACCACCTGGAACTCAAGTTCCAAGGAATCCACCGTCCTCTTTTAGCCTCCACAGGCATTGCTTGCATGTGGTGCACTTACACACATGCAAGCAAACACATGTACACATAAAAGAAAACTAAATTAAAGCAAAATCAAACAGCACGTAGCCCTGCTCCTTGCCTGCCCGGCGGCTCCTGCGACTGACAGCCCCACCCCGCGTGGCTGCTAACCCTAGTTCTCTGCTCCCCTCGTCCCCTGCAGGGAGGAGGCTGCCGATTCCTGCGTTACGACTGTATCATCTCATCCCCGAGGAAGGGCTGGGCTCTCCTGCACCCAGGCCGCCTCACCCACTACCATGAGGGCCTGCCCACCACCTGGGGCACTCGATACATCATGGTGTCCTTCGTTGACCCCTGACACTGAACCACTCTGCCAAACCTTTGCTGCCATTGTGCCTCATTGGGGGACCTGGGTCCCCGTCCTCAGAGACAGAGGACTCTGCCCCTCTCACTTCCTGAGTGTGTGTCTATGTGCCTGGGACTGAATGTGTCACCCCCACCCACACCCTCTTGGGAAGCTCTTGGAGACCTCCACCACCTTCTTACTGGCCCCTAAGGGACGATGGGGGATGGGCTTGTGAGAGTTCCCTGCCTGATAAATTATTAAGATTCCTCAGCCTTATTCTCAATAAAGGAGTGTTTGTAATTCTTGAGTCCATGAGTCAAATATTTAAATATTTTAAGACAGGGTCTCAAGTATCCAAGGATGAGTGAGCACTTCAAGTCCTCCCTCCACCAAACACAGGACTTTGTGCAGACAAGGGAAGCCTTCTGCCAAGCAAGCTATATCTCCCACTTTATTTTAATTAATTTACTTGTTTTTTTATGGGCATCAGTGTTTTGTGCACACATATGTAAGTACACCATGTCTATGCAATGCCTATGGAGGCCAGAAGAGGTCATGGAACGGGTGTTACAGATGGTCATTAACCACCATGTGGGTGCTGAAACAGAACCTGGGTCCTCTGCAAGAGCTACCAGTACTCTTAATTGCTGAGCCATCTCTCCAGCCATTTATTTATTTATTTATTTATTTATTATTTATTTTGGTCTTTTTGAGTCTCAGCTGGCCTGGAACTCACTATGTAGACCAGGCTGTCCTTGAACTCACAGAGATCTGCCTGCTTCTCCCTCCCAAGTGTTAGGATTAAAGACATGCGCCACCATGCCCAGCCCTTTTATTTTATTTTATTTTATTTTTAAATTTTATTTATTTTTGTATGTGCATGAGTGCACTGACTGCATTTAGGTCCGTGCACCCGTGTTGTGCAATTTCGCAGAGGTCAGAAGAGGGTCTCGGATTCCCCTGGAACTGGAGTTCTCCTGGAATTGGAGTTACAGACCATTCTCAGTCGCCATGTGGGTGCCGGGGATTGAACCCAGGTCCTCTGCAAGAGCAGTCGGTGCTCTTAACTACTAGGGTATCTCTCCAGCCCCAGCCCTTTTATTTTTTATTAAAAAAGATTTACTTTTGAGCCGGGTGTGGTGGCGCACGCCTTTAATCCTAGCACTTGGGAGGCAGAGGCAGGCGGATCTTTGTGAGTTCAAGGCCAGTCTGGTCTACAATGTGAGTTCCAGGACAGCTGGGGCTACAGGGAGACCCTGTCTCGAAAAAAGACAAAA